>RJWJ010001086.1:0-43744 GCA_004363605.1 Indri indri
TACCTTTTACCTAAGCTATCACAGTGGCCTCCTAACTGGTTTCTGCACATCCTCATTTTATTTCTCTACCTATTTATTTATTTACTTATTTATCAATTTATTCATTCATTCAATGACTTTTTTGAGAGATAAATTATAAATCATAAAACCCATTTATTTTGGGGACATATTCACTTTTTTTCAGTAAATTTAAAGTGTTGTGCAGCCATCATGACAATCCAATTTTAGAACATTTCCATCAATCCATAAAGATTTTTTGTGTCCATTAGCACTGTTAGCAGTCACTTCTCTCCCACCCCAGCCCTGCCCCTGTCCCCTGTCAAACACTGATGTACTGTTTGTCTCCACAGATTTGCCCTTCTGGATAGTTCATATACATGAACACATACTATAAGTGGTATTTTGGGTTTTGCTTCTTTGACTTAGCATAGTATTTTTGAGGTTCATCCACGTCAGAGTATGTACAAGTACTTCATTCTTTCTAACTACAGAATAATATTCCATCGTATGGATATATCACATTTTATTTATCCGTTCACCAGTTGATGAACATTTTGGTTGTTTCTATTTTTGGCTATTATGAATAATGGTAGCATAGGCATTGATGTACACGTTTTCCTGTAGCCATATGTTTTTATTTTTCTATTTTTTATTTTTTGCTTAGATACCTGAGAGTGAAAATTCTGGGTCATAATGTAAATTGAAGACACTGCCAACTATAGAGTGGCCACCATGTTTTACTTCCATCAACAACGTGCATAACATCTGCCTCTCCAGTTTTTACTTCGCACTGTTGCCAGAGGGCTCTTTTCAAAATTCAAACATATCACGTTATTTAACAGCTCTAAAAGATTTCAATGGCTTCTTGTTGTTCTCAGAGAAAAGCACCACATTTTTAACAGAGCCCATGAGATCAAGGCAGAGGTCTGGTCCTTATTTATCTCTTCATGTCACCTCTTCATGTCTTCATATTCCCTCCTTCTCTCTATTCCAGGCACATCAGCCTCCTTTCAGTTCTTTAAATACAGCCCACTCCCATAGCAGAGCCTTTGCAAATGCTGGCTGTGCCCAAATCTTGAATGCTCCCTGCCCCGGCTCCATTTCTTTTCTTCCTCCATAACACCTATCCATCCTTTGGGTATCAGATCAGATGAAATTTACTCAGTGAAACCTTCCCTAACTCCCCAGACCAGGTCAGGTCTCTTCATGCTATTTTTGCATTTTATTCACCTTGGTTTATAATTGTGCTTTCATTTATTTAGTATCTCTCTCTGCCAATAGAATCTAAGCTTTCTTGAGAAGGGATCGTGTCAGCCTTTGTTCAGAATAGCACATAAAAAGCATTCAGTAAACATGTGTTGAATGGAGGAAAACAGCACAGACTGGAGAGAGACGATTGGAGAGTTGGTGGTGGATCAGATCATGGAAAGGCCTCAGACATCCTGTGAAGGAAATTGTCCTTTATCCTGTGAGTGATGACCAACCGAAGCACTTTGAGATGGATAGAGACATAGATACATGTTTAAATCAGCTCATTGCAGCTTCTTTATGAAGAAGGTATTTAAAGAAGTAAAGATTAGAAACAGAAAACCTATGTGAGACGTGGGCACCGAGAGAAGGGTTCAGAATGAAGAAGAGTTAAGATGACTGTTAGTTTGCTAACTTGGGTAGATGAGTATAAGCGAATCATCGAAACAGAAAGAAAATGATTATTGTATGATTGAACTTTTTAGTCTGACACTCAGAAAAGAATCTCGACTGGGTATAAATAGCTATATAGATTATCATGAGAACCATAATCACCTGTGAAGGAAAGAGTATATAGAAGAATAAGCCAAAAATGAAACCTTGGGAGATCCCAACATGTGATGAGTCTGAAGGGTAAAACAAAACAAAACAAAAACAAGAAACAAAGCCAAGAAAACCAGGGAGTCAAAGGAAGAGTATTTCAATAAGGAGAGAGATGATCACTATCACCATATGAAGAGCTGGCTCTCAAACAAGGACTACAAAAATCAATGGTTTTAACAAGAAAAAAAAAGTAGGTCAATAGGATTTTATCTACCAAATTGTTGAAGCTAGTGGTACAGAATAATTTCTAATTAGTTTTCTGTGGTATAGTAGATGCTTTGTTTTGGGTGTCCCTAAGAGTTTGTTTAAGAGATAATTTAGAATAAAAAAATACTTGAGAAGAAAACGCTAGACTTCTCAACTCTTGCCCAAGTTTTTGTCTTTCTTTCTTCCTTCCCAATCTGTTTTGACATCAAGACTACCTTGTTTTGTCAACTGTGCTGGAGACAGATAAGGATGGCAGGTATGCAGCTTAGTATTCAGTAAATCTCAGGTTGTCTTGACATCTGCCAATAGCTAAAACACTTTATTTTTAAGGCAGAATTATCTTCTCATTCACTTTTCTTGCTACTCAAGTTTAGTGACACAGCCAAAAAATACCACTATCACCAATAACTCAACTGCATTGTAGGAAATAGTAAATGCATTCTTTCGAAAGCCAAGTTACTTTCTATTTAATTTTAATTTTTACTTTTTATTTACTTATAAATTACTTTCGAAAAAAACTTATTAGGCTAATTTAATCAACTTCAGATTTAATATTGTTTTCTTATAAACTCTCAAAAATTAAAAATCTTATAGCCGAATAAGTGATAATAAATTTAGGGTGGGACTCCTCAGACATTTCAATAGCTTACCTTTATTGAACAAAAGTTTACTTAGCAAACCTAAGTACCAATAATGTCCTCAGAGGTTGGGAAAATCTCTTTAAAATATGAAAAAAAGTTGAGATTTAATTGACAAATGCTATTTTAATATAGTTGCAACTGATAATTTTATAGATGTACTACAAAATTACATAGGTAATATCTGGTTATTTTCTAGCTCAATAGAATATTTAAATTAATCATTAGGTACAATATAAATTAGACAATTATTTCTAAACATCAATTATTTTTTCAAATTTTTAAGAATTCTTCTCGCTAATATTTCTCACCTTGGAAATCACACTTTTGAAAGAAATAGTGGTAAAGTGTTCTTTTGAGGAAGAATTTAAAACTATAGGTAACCACCAATAATTGGAATAGTTATATTTCAACCCAGTTGGCCACGAAATGAAATTCAAATTTAGATTTTTGAATGAAGTCATCAGAAAATTCGACAAAAAGATGCCCATATACCTAGTCAAAGATTTCTTTGATCCAGTGACGATCTGAGAAGCAATGCATATATGGGTGAAGAACCTGTGTGCCAAAACCAAACTGCTTGAGTGTGAATCTCTCTCTCTCTCTCTCTCCCTCTCTCTCTCTCTCTCTCTCTCACACACACACGCACGCACACAGACACACACACACACACACACACACAATCCAAGCATCCAACAGCCATTTAGGCAGCAAAGACAAAAAGGCTAAAATTCCATAGTAAGGGAAACACAGAAAAATCAGCCACTCATTTGACATCACTTTTCTCCTTCAGGCAATTTCTGGTTCCCAAGAACAGTTGATAAGCAGAGCAGAAAGTGACAAGTGAGAAGCTGAGAACCTGAGCAGCTGAGCAAAACTTCCCACAGTCTTTAGTAGCTGGGGTGACGTTGTTGAAGTTCAGAGGCCATCAGGTAAAGGGCTGTGATTAACAGCCGGGGTTCTCAATTAAGACCTCAAAAAATATAAGCCCTATCCTTAGTGAGGAACTGGAAATAAACTATTTCTTAGAAAGACCTAAGCCTAGCTTTAAACCTGCACAATTGATGATTGGATTGAATGAAGGTAATATTCCACTTCCTACACTGCTTGCTAAAGCAAAAGAAAGAAGATAACCCCTCACAGAAAGAAGATGTCACCTTCCAAGGTTTCAGATTGTCTCTAAGTTTTTAATACATGACATTAAGCATTCAATAAAAAAACATATTAGGTGCACAAAGAGAAGAACTTGCCAAAATCCAACAGAAAAAACAGCATACAATTGCAACAGACCCTAGGAGATTCAGATAATGGAGTTATCAGTCATGAATTTTAAAATAACTACTTATAACTGTTAATATGTTCAATATTAATATGGTCAAGATATTAGATGAAAAGCTAAATAAAAGTGAGATAAAGAAAGAATCAATATAAATTCTATAAGCAAAGGATAACATAACTAGAATTAAGAACTCAAATGATTGGTTTATCAACAAATTGAATACAGATGAAAAGAAGATTAGTGAACCAGAAGATTGATTAGAAGAACACATCCAGATTGAAACACAAAAAAGAAAAAGAATAAAAAATACAAAACCAAAAAGAAAAATAGTAACGTATGGAGCACAATAACTATGTTTACCACATATGTAACTGAAGTGCCAGAATGGGGCAGAAACCATAACTGAAGAGGTAATGCCTAAGAATTTTTCAAATTCTTAAATAAATTAAGAATTTATTTAAGTGTTTAAATAAATCAAACCAAGACATGATAAATGCAAAGAAATGACACTTTGGTATATCAGATCATAACTTCTAAACGTCCAAAGCAAATAAATAATTGTAAGACATATCAGAGAAAGGACATACGTCTTTAAAGAAGCAACAATAAACCTGAGAACAGACTTCTCCACAGAAACAATGACATCCACAAAACAATGGACTCAGATCTCCAAATTGCTATAATAATATTTCAAGTGACACCATAAAGTTTTACACCCAGTGAACCATACTTCACCACTGAAAACAAAATAAAGACAATCTCAAATAAAAACAGAAAATTCATTGTCAGCATGTCTGCCCTAAAGGAAATATAAAAGAAAGTTCTTCAGACAGAAGAAAAATGAGCCCAGATGGGAGCATTGAAATGCAGGAAAAAAAAAAAAAAAAAAACCACCAAAAAAGGATAATATGTGGGTAAACAGAAATGATTATGAGCTACATAAAATAATTATTATAATGTCTTCTTGGATGAAAAATATAGGCTTAATTTAAATCCATCTCACCTATTACACGAATAATATGTACATTAAGTTGAAGAATTCTAAGTTTCTTGAGTGGTTCAAAAATTGTTAAAAGTACCATTTTTATTAAGAATGTATGTTGGCATGTCTAGATAACCAGAAAAAAGATAATTAAATGATATATAAGAAATATCCTAATGGGAGGAACATGGAATAATAAAAAATAATATGAAAGAAGGCAAAAATAGAGAAAAAGGAGAGAAAAATTGAACAGATAGGAAACAAAATGAGAAATACACAACAAAGCATAACAGCTACATTATTGTAAGTATAATAAATATTCCAAATAAAAGATGTTTGTCAAAGTGTAAAAAGAAAATTTATATATGCTGTTTACCAGAAATGTCATGCCAAAACGGAATCTTTTGGACCTATATATAGGTTTCAGAAAGGAAGAAAGGCTGAAAAAAAAAATGTTAAATCTTTATACACATCATAAGAAGTTAAAAAAAGAGTAGAACATTGAACCAAGGATTGAGAGAGCAGGGAATAATAATAGTAAGAGCATTAACTAATAAAATAAAAATCAGAGTAGAATGAAACCAGCCAATTGTTGCATATTTGAAAATAGTTTTAAAATAAATGAAATCCTGACAAGATTGATCAAGAACAAAAGAGAGAAGACACAATAACCAATGTGAAGAGTAAAAATGAGAAATTGGTACAGATGTGGACCAAAAGGCATGTTTAACAATGTCATGGAGACATTATTCATAAAAGCTCCAAACAGGAAACAATCCAAAAGCCCATCAATAGGAATGGTCAGTAAGTCATGGAATATTCCTATAGTGGAACACTATACAGGGATGCGAATGAAAAAAACTGCACATCTTCTTTCATGGATGAGTCACATGATTATAAGGATGAAAAAAAAGCTGCCATAGAGGAATACCTACTGTATGACTCCAGTATATATACATTTTTTTTGCAAAGAAAAAACTAATCCATGGTTTTAGAAGTTTGGTTACCTCCGAAATGGGACCCAGAAGTACTCTTCTTTGATGCTGGGAATGTTCTATGTCTTGATCTGGGTGATGGTTACATGAGTGATTTCTGTGAAAATTTACCCATGTAATCACTTATGATTTGAGGATTTGTATGAATTTAAGCTATGCTTAAAGAAAAAAACTTTAAGAAAACAGATCCAGAATTTTAATTTTATTTTAACAGTGTGAGATGATAACTTTCATTGTTAAAAATAAGAAAAAAATGTACCAAATCTATTTGGCAAAATTCCACTTCAATTCACACTCCAAACCATCATTTGAATTGTTTCCAAACAACATTATAAATATAATTTTAAAGCCAAGTAAAGTATCACTACAATTGCTATTATAGGAAATAATGCTCCCCAAATATTTTTAAATACTACCATATTTGCTATTTTTTCATTATTTTTAAAGAAATGCCATATGTGATCATGGCAAAAATTTACATAATCCAAAATTATATATATATGTGTATATATATGCATTATATATGTTTATATATTTATATGACTGTATACATATGCATATGATTGATACGTACTGTATATGTCTCCATATGAATACACTCAAAACTATATGTGCAAATGGTATGGGAACATGCCATATTCTTTTTTGCAGCTTGTAATTTTCACTAAACAAATTCTTTTAAAATTATTCTTGTCAACTAATTGAGACGCCCTTCATTTTCAATCTTACTGATTTATTTTCCTGAAATTGTGGGACTTTAAATATCTTCCTCAGTGGCTGGCCCACAGCAGTCACTGGCCTTCTTTAGTTGTGTATTTAATCCCGTTTATCTCCATTTCCTCTCCTCCCCTCACACTCTCATTCTCTAACCACAAACAACCATTCTTTTTGTTTGAAGGTTTATAGCGAAATTGGTACTGCTGCATGCCAACAATGTATTCAAGATTTACATGCATTCTTAATTTACATAAATAGCGTTTGTTATACATCCCATTCAACACCCTACTTTTTCACCTCTGTACTTGTTTGGCGTCATGTTTCTGCAAGTTCTCTGTTCTGTTCTTGCATGGCACTCCTTGGCGTACATCCGCCACATCTTACCTATTCACCATCACAGTGAGAGGCAGCCAGAGACTGCCTCCAACTTCTCACACCTCAAATAGCAATGAAAGAAAAACACTCATGCATGTCCTCGTATGGACCTGAATGAGAATTTTCTTTAGTATAAGTGCCTAAGAGCAGAACCACCGGTTTATGTGAAATGAATATATTTAATTTATCTACATGACATCAGATAGCTTTGCAGAATGGCAGTATCAGGCTGTGTTCCCCCCAGTAGGTCATGAGGGTTTCCGTATCCCTGCATTGCCATTCATGCTTAATATCATCCAGCTTTCTACGCTTATATGATCGAATAAGTCAAGTGATATTTCATCGTTGCTTTAATTTCCTTATCTTGTAAATTTTTAGATTTCCCCTTAGATAATTTGCCTATATATATCATGGTCTATCTTCATCTTGGGGTTGAAATACCTTTTCTTGTTGATTTGCAGGAGTTCCTTATATACTCAAGGTACTATTTTTGTGAGTTTTTAATATCGTAAATATCTTTTCTTGTGTTGTTATGAATCCCTTATCTTTATGCGTGTTATTGTTTTTTAATCTCAAATCTTCATTTTTCATGTACCTGATCCATTTTTTTCTCATGCTTCGTGATTTCAATGTTTTGTTTAAAAGTTATTCCATGTCTCTGAGTCACAAAGATTCTCATATTTTCTTTCATTAATTTTAGTTTTACTTTTCATATATTTATCATAGAACATATATGTGACCTATGGAGTCTATGTGGTATAAAAATATAAATCTTTTCAATTGGTTATTCTTCATTCTTCTTAATGGTTAAATAATGTGACATCAGATGCATACACTTCAATTTATTTAACCAGTATGCAAAAATGATGGTTCACATGACTTTTTTAGACTTTATTATTAACACCTTGAAGTTGCTAGATCAATGTGTATATATTTTTTGCTCATTGGTTTCTTTGAATCAATATTGCTGAACTGCCCACCAAAGTACAGTTCCATCTGTGATGTTTAATGAAAGTACATTTTATATTAATATTTCATGGATATAAATTTATATAGAATCAAAAATTATCCACAATTTTATATTCTCTTATGATATTAAAGATTCTTAAATTATATTTTATTCCACCACCAATGCTGGATGGTTAGAGTCAGTTTTTACTACAGATCCTTAAGTTTTTCTTGACAATTCTTGACACGTCATGTCATATTTTATATCATTTCCTATTTTAAAAAAGGGAAGATAGTGGTAGAATGATGGCAGAAGTGTTATCAAAAAAAAAAAGAAAGAATTTTTTTGAAAATATAGTAATTTGTGATTATATTCCTTCCTAGGGGGAGGTACAAATAAAAATGAACAACTGAACACTATATATCAACATAAGAAATACCACTTGCAAAGCTATTATCCAAACCTGATCATAGTCACAATTAATTTTTGTAAGTGTTTTTACCAAAGGGCTCTTATCTTATCAAATGGAATGATGGTAATTATTACCAAATATTTTGAAGTACTTGACTATAATTTTGGCCCAAAACAAAATATTTGCTAAAACCAGAAAGCACTTAGCAGTTAGTTCTATTCTGAAAGACAGATTTTAAATTATTTCGTGGGAAAAAATACACTTGGCGTATAAACATAGCACTAACTCATTTTTAAGCGAAATTAAACATTTCATTTCAGGACAAGAAAAACCTCCTGTGTGAATGCCATATTTAGTGGCTGAGTTAAAATGAACCTATTGATACATTTTTATTTTTAACAGCACGTTCTCTACAATGGTAGGTGGCAAGTGCTGTCATTAATTGCTGGTGGGGCTAGAACACAATAGAAATTTTCTGTTCTATCACTTGGCTGCATATCCATTACATTCAGTATAGGATGTTGGTTACAAAACTGTGGCGTAGTTATTCAACAGAATGTTCTGTGGTATTATCAAAGAGAATATTTATAAATGTTGAAAAATCATCAAAATTTGTCAGTGAAAAAAGTTTTTTAAAAAAACGTTTTAAATGTACACATTTTGCTCTTTCTTGTGCTCTCCAGTGATTAGAAGGTTATACATCCTGCGTACTCCCCTACTAGCATCAATCCTGAAAATAATATTTATACCCCAAAGTGTGCCACTTGTCTATATTGCTTTTATTTTCTTCCTTCCTTTGTACTTCTCGATAATTTCAGATTTGAAATCTAGATTATTATTGGTAAATTATTTTATTTTACTTATCTTCCCTCTCAAGAATTATTTGTAACATGTTCATTATATTCAACAGCTATATTTTACAATGCATATTTGAAAAATAAATCCTAAGGTTTATGAGTTTCATTTCTTTTTACTTTCTTTTATATTATATTCTCTAAGTTCTTGTGTTTGTTATTTCGATTCATGTCTCATTTGGTTGGAATATGTCCTTAAGTAATTTTTTTTTTCATGAAAGTTTCAAATGATTTGTGAGACACTGTGGGTCTGAGAACATCATTTATCCCTCATGTTTGAAGGAGTCATAGTTTCTCTTACATGTAGAAATCTTCAGTCATAATTTTTCATCCTTAAAGCAGAAGAATTTATAAAAAGGAGAAGTCTATGCCAAAATTTATCTCTTCCCCTTTTCTTCTGTAATCTTTTTTTTCTGTGCTAATGTTAATAACATTTTTTCTTTGTTATTCAGATTCTTAATTTTCATCAAAATATGATTAGATTTAATTATATTTCCTTTTATTTTTCTTTTGTCCAGAAACTTGGTGAGTTTTTTAATCTGAAGAATCACTTTTTCCTTCAGGTCAGGGAAATTTCCTTCTATTGTTTCTCATTATTGTTTCTCCATCTACCCTATTCTTTTTTCTGTCTGTAATTCCCCTCCACTTTCAGCTTGTACTCATACACTAAGATGACCTATTTGAAAACCAATTTTCTTCATCTTCAGCTAGAAGAAAGAATATTGAGGGTATTTGTGGACAGAAGTGATGTTTGTAGTCAATCACCTCTTAGTGGAAATTTAAAAATTTACAAATTTCTTGAGAAACTTTGTAATTATAAGAAATTTCTTAACAAAATTTCTAAAGAACCTTTGTAATAATAAGAAAAAATATTTTCAAAAATAAAGGGAGCCCTTGAACAGGTGGACATGTAAAAACTGCAAGAACAGCCCTTCATTCCAATGATTAGTGACCAACCCGGGCCACATTATTACAGGTATTTGTTCTGTTTCACAATCTGAGAGAGATGTAAGAGCCAATAAATGCTTTAGTAATTGCTAATAATTATGGTTATAATAGCAGAAAACAAACCTGTGGGTAAAGTTAGAGAAAAAGAGGGATTATATTGCCTGAAGAGATAATATTAAGGTGAGCTCAGAAAGATTTTTTTCAGTGTAAGAGGGGCTTTCATATTGAGATCATATATTCCCAGCCTGTGATATCAACCCCTAACAGAAAATTTAAGGCATTATAGCTTTTCCTTGACAATGGAGATTAGATTCCATAAACTTCCCACAGTGGAAAATTAGTGATTAAATAATCTATGATTGACATGAAAAATAAAACTGGAATAAATCCCTGAAAGCCCTCAGAAAATGTATTTAACTACAATAAAATAATAATGATATAACAGTAAATAATGATATAGCAGTAAATAATGACATGGTTGATAATATCTAATCCTTAAATTAACACTAATTAATGTTAGGCTTTTAATTTCCATTTATTCTTTTTTAACACATTAGAAAGATTTCACAATCTCCCTTTAATTCTCAAAATGTGTGTAAAGTCGTTTGATTTTGTTGTATTAACAGACACATTACAATGATAGATTTTTTGGTGTGGGTGTTCTTGCCTATATCTGGGTCTCCCCCAAAGTAGTGACGTCTTTTGGATTCTATGATCTGACATTTTTTGTCAACAAGTTTCCCAGCCTCCACCATGTTGGATTCTGTATCCATAGGCGCTTTTTTTGGGTTAATTTCACCAAAGGTTTCCTCCTTATAGAACAATCTAGAGTGTGGCTCTAAGGGCTGTCTTGGCTTTTCTTCATTTTTCTTATCTCTTTCTCCGTGATCTTCCAATCTTTTTTCTTACCAATCCCTAGATGGGCCAGATCATTCAGCCCCTGACCAGCCAGGTCAGTGCCATTTGTGGTCACTGCCCACGAATCTATACATGTTCTCTGCTCAGGCCATTTTTCCTGCCACACAAAGTACATGATCAGGTACATTACTCAAGGATTTTCTATTGGGAAGATGTTATCCTACCACTGCCTTTCAAGATCACCCATGCCTATGGCTATAATGCAGCCAACCACCCACTTCAGTTTGTGCTTGTAGACTGAGATGACCTGTCTGTTAACCAACTTTGAGAGTTATTTCCTCCTTCAGTTTGTTGCACAGGATCCCCCACAGGGGTATCTTTGAGAGCTGAGAAAGGGACACCAGGCTGTTGTGCAGCACACTCATGCCCTCTGGCTCTGCGTGGGCTCAATCTCAGATGCTCCATTTCCATATTATGGTAGGTTCTTGTGCCGCCTGGCTGGCTTGATGAATTCGTGAGTTGGGTAGAAGCCAGCTCATGATGGAAGTTCTGGATGCATGGCCAATTGGTCTGAAACATTCCTTTTCTTTCAGAGCACAGTAGGATGATGATGTATAATTTTTTAGTGCCAATGGCATACCCTCGTTGCAGAACCCCAGGGCTCTGCACTGTGATTTTCCCACTGGGGTTTGTCATGAACTCATCTCTGCATCACTTTCCACCACTGACACCTGACTGCATGGCCCATGTGGCAGGGATGTCTGCACCACAGCTTGCACCTGAGATGGACCCTTTTGCTGCTCCAGATCCTGCTCAAAGTTGACAAACTGTGGATCAAGGAAATAATCCTACTTGTGTGAAATTTGTTATTTTGGTTATATGTATCAGGCCATGCCCTCATTGACTGCCTATTTGCTCTAATTGACTGCCCTTGGAAAATTGTCCCTATTTCATAGTATTAACCATCTTCACAATTCTCTGTGAGTCAGCCCACCTCATTTGCCACTCTAATCTTCTTAGTCATTACAAATTGTTCCCGGATGCTGGTGGTTACATGTCGCCACCTGATCTCTATTGCTCTGGGACTCCATCATCCCCACTGCTATTGAATGAGCAAGGCTTGTGTCAGCCTGCAGAACACAGCTCCCACTGAAGTCAATGATGCGAGTGCTTGTCTCACCAGCACCTTCACAGCAGCCTGTGAATGCTGAGTCCTGCAGGCCCTGTGTGGAACAGAACATTCTGGTGGGTCTCCCAGCCTCAAATCTTACATCCTTTCCAGCATGGCCACTTTGCTGAGGCTTTAGTTCCTTCCCCTACCATCTGCCACAGCCATTCAGCTTTGTAACTTCACTCGGGGTGGGGGCCAGCTTGTTTTCCAGGCTTCTAGGAGCCAACCTCCCAAAGCGTTTGCATCAATCCCTGCTGTTAAATCCCATATCCTAGAAAGTCCCCTTCTCTCCACCCAGTCCCAGTTCTAGACACCCTGATCAAGCACCCTCAAAATAAATCTGTAGATATTCTTATAGTCTCCACCAGAATAGATGGCTTTCTTACAGTTCCTTTGGCATACCCTCCTCATTAGGCTTAGCACATCCCAGGTATGCTATGATTTAACTTTAGTTTTCAGCTGGGGAGCCAGGAGAGGAGGTGGGGGCACCTCCTGACAGGGGCTCTGTGACATTGTAAGAGTGAGAACCCTTTAGTGTCCCCCGACACAGTGGGAATGCTGGCTCTTAATAGGGAGAGCTGAGCCACCTCTTCAGGCATTGAAGACTTGTGGGGAAGCCCAAAATCTTTGGGGTACATGAGGTTTACTGGGGGCTAATGCTTGTGAAAGATAAAGAGGAAACAGGCAGAATTTAGTAGGGAGAGCCTCCTTGCTGCGAAGCAGATATGACAAAGCACAGCCAAGCCAACAGGGAGCTCCAGTGTGACGACAGCCCATGAGAGGGGTCCAGCACTGTGCAGAAAACACCAGGCCCCAATACCCTCCGCCATGCTCAGCGTCGCATAGGGCTGTGTGGGAGGAGGAAGGACTTGGCTCAAGAGTTGCAGTGGATCCAGAAGGTGCTATAACAGCATGCTGTCAGGTGACAGCATTCCTTGAAGTTGAACGACAAGTACTTTTTTCAAGGAAGATCTCAGCGACACAGTTTATGACTGCCACAGCAAACGAGATTCTCCCGCAATGAGAAGCCAACAGGAATTAGGAGTTAGTAAGGAAGTATCATATTTGGGGGTTGCATCATGTGTTTACTCCAGGGCAAATGCTTGTTGAGAGGAACAGTGAGCAAAATAGCACAACATGTTTTTCTTTCTCTCTCTTAGGAATTTATCATTTAAATTTTTTAGAAATTAAATATATGCTCACATGATTCCATTGCAGCATAAATATAAAAACTAACATTATTTTGTTCAGTATTATTCATTCAACATCTAGTATTCTTTAGTTCTACGTATTCCAAAGTTCTATATCTTAAGCCACGGTAAGATATCATCTCACCTCATTTTAAATGGCTATTATCAAAAAGACAGAAAATAACAAATGTTGGCGAGGACACAGAGAAAGGGAGACACTGCTGGTGGGAATGTAAATTTCTACAAACCACTATGGAAAAGACTATGGAGGTTCTTCAAAAAACTAAAAATAGAATTACCATATGATCCAGCAACCCTACTGCGGGGTATGTATTCCAAAGAAAGGAAATCAATATATCAAAGCGGTAGCTGCATTCTCCTGTTTATTGCAGCACTATTCACAATAGCCTAAATGTCCATCAACAGATGAATGGATAAAAAAATGTAGGTGTAGCTATAGACAATGGAATAGTATTTGGCAATAAAAAAGAATGAAATCCTGTCATTTGCAACAACATGGATGGAAATGGAGGATATTGTGTTAAATGAAATAAGCCAGGCACAGAAAGACAAACACTGCATGTTCTTGCTCACATGGGGAAGCTTAAAAAAACACTGACCTCATGGAGGTAATGAAGAGAATAGCGGTTACCAGAGGCTGGGAAGGGTAGCGGGTGGGAGTGGGGAGGTGAAGAGAGGTTGGTTAATGGGTATAAAAATACAGTTAGATTGAAGGGGATCTAGTGGTAAGTAGCCCAATGAGGCAACTATAGTTAACAATAACTTATTGTACATAGTATATTTCAAAATAGCTAGAAAAGAAGATTTGGAAAGTTCCCAACACAGAGAAATATTGTTCTCAATGTTTGAGATGATGGATATCCCAATTACCCAGATTTGATCATTACACATTGTATGCTTGTATCAAAATATTATATGTGCTCCATAAATATGTACAACTATTATGTATCCATAAAAATTAAAAATTAAATAAATTAAAAAACAGAAAATTACATCAAAATGGGACCTTAATGCTTATCAAGTTGACCCTCACGTTTTATAATGAGTGAAATGAAATTCTGCTCAATTTGCTGACTATAAGTAAAAAGCACAGTTCTTTGGATTTAAGGTTGCTATATTTAGCAAATAAAAATATAGGATGCTCAGTTAAATTTTAGTTCCAGATAAGCAACAAATAACTTTTTTGGCATAAATATATGCATGCAATATTTGGGACAAACTTATACTAAAAAATTATCCATTGTTTATCCGAAATTCAGGCTTAACCAGGTGTCCTATATGTAACCTGGCAATCTTATTCACGCCTCATCACCACTACAGTACCCTACCACTTATAGCTTCTTATTTCCGAAATTCTCTCTGTGTGTTGCAAAGTTACGTTGTGCACTAAAACTAAAAGATCCTGTGCGCTGGACTACAGAGAACAGAACACTAAAGAAGAGACAGTGGAGAAAGGCTATGCATGGCCTTTAGAAAAAATAAAAATAAATCACAAAAACTGTATTATTCAAAAAACACACACTGATCATACATTCAGTGCAACGTGCCTTGCCAGGTCCTAGGCTGATACTTCTCACACTGTAGGTCATGACCCATGAGGGGGCTGAGAAATACATTCAGTGGGTTGTGGCCAGCATGTTTGTGAATGAAATGGAATAGTACTGAGCAGAAAATATCATCATGTTACCACATATAGTAAGGATAAATATTTTGTGAAATTTTTGTCTCCATTATATATTAGGGGTGTGTGTGCATATACTGGATTACTCCTATGGCATGCCCAACCCAGTGCTAGCAACAAAAAATTAATCTGAAATCAGCCACAAGAGCAGGCAGTTGTCCTTTGTCTTGGAGATCTCCTTTTTCACACAGATTTAAGCCTACGGTTATACTAACTGATACAGCAATTGGCTAGAGCACACTGGCCATCCCCATTAGAGAGGAAAGAGGGGCTCTGTCTAAAGGCACAAAGGAGCACTATGAGCAGTATAACCATGAGGTGGCGAAACGTCCTTGAACAGCAGGCAATACCTCCCCAAGCTGGGTGGTTGAGATCCCCTGAACTGTGAAGGTCAGGAGAAGGCAGGGCAGAGCTTGGTGACTATTGTAATAAAGTCACGTGTGAACTAAGCTTCCATGTCAACTACAAACCTTTCTTCTGCCGTGAATACGTTACCAATTCCTGGGGGCTACAGTTCTTAAACATGTCATCTTGGGAAAAAAATGCCTTCAGAATTCTGTGCTTTCAAATAGTTCAGCAGTTCAAGCTTCCATCTTAAGTTTTATTTTCTTTCCATTAGACAGCAAAACATGAAATCTTGTTAATGGTATTTTTTAAAAGTGCATCGATTATAAATATCGGTTTTGTTTTCCTTGCTGGAGTAACATTTTAAAGAAGAACAAGATTATTTTTAAAATGGAAACAATTCAAGACGTGGAAGAAGTTTCTGGTCATGACTGACTTGGCCAGTGTGAAGTCCTCAGAAGCATAGCTCTGAACGATCCCCTTGTGCAGCGGGATAGATAACTCTTTCTAGGTCACACAGTTACCCACCAGGATAAGAAGGACTCGAAGCCCATTTTTCTGTAATTCTTTTCCCTCTCATATATGCTGGGGCTTTTTAGTTACAAAAAAAATGATCAGACAACAGCTTGGGTTTTTTTCTACCAAAATCTACCACATCTGATCTGGGGAAAACACACAAGATAATACCAAATTGTATCTAGACACGGTGCCTTTTTTGTCATTGTTTTTGTTGTTGATGATGTTTGGTTTTGCTTTAAAAAAAAAAAAAATCCCAACATTGAAGCTACATCAAAGAAAAACACCTTCATTCTTGGCGTTATCCCAATCTATCCAAAAAATAAATGTCAAAAATTCTCTGAATTAGACAGTAGATAAACTATCAACTAAATTGAATCATGCACACCTTTTAATTTAAAGCACTAACAAGTTGAAATATCAAAAATTAGTGAAAGTACTGATATTAAAGGAAAATGAAAAAGGCAGACTCTGCTGTTCATATTCTCAAACATTATATAAACAGAATGAAGAGTCAAAAGGGTGGTATTTGTGAAAATGTGATGCTCTAACACTATGGCCAGAACGTCTTTGGGATACATCCTAACCCTTTAGAATTGTTCTTTTTTAGGGGGCAAACGCAGTGGGGACACTTATAACAATTTTTAAGTGCACCTTTAGAGTTAAGCATTTTTACAGAGGGTAGCTTCACGTTTGCCAAAGAAATAAAATCTTAAAATATGAATAAGAAATAAATATCATCAAATTAATGCTATATAAATACATTTGCTATAGGTTTCATTAAATATTCATGATACACACATGTACAGGTCAAATTACCTTTAAATATTAAATTTCTTTCCAGTGCTGGAGATTTTCATATTTCCGCCATGTTTATAAGAAGCAGAGATGGAACCCACATGTTATTAGCTGCTGAGAAATTCAGCTTCTGGTTTAACTGGGTCCCTAAGGTTAGAAGGACTTCACTCACAACAATGTGAAACAGCCCCAAATGTCCTACAAATCGCAAGTGGAACTTAAAGATGTACTAACAGCGTCAGTATTTTACACATATTCTTAAAGAAGAGATAGACTGTTTGGTGCCTCCCGCATAATACGTTTGAGACACATTACACAAATCTCATTTAATACAACCAGACCAGTGAGGTGGGAATGATTATCCTTGCACAAGATTCAAGTGATAAAAGAAAGATTCAGAAAGATAACACGAAGTGCGCGTGACCACAGGAAATAGCAGAATCTGGGTGGGAACCTGGTTCCACAGGACTCAGTAGTTCAAGTCTGTCACTGGGAATGCTGTTTGTCACACAGGCACTATGAATCCCAATGTTTTCAAAGCCTTAGCAAGGTGAACAAGTTAAGCATTGGATGACGCCTCTTCATGCACTGCATTGGGGAAACTCGCTGGGTTCAGGCGTGATAGGTGTGGGATGGTGGGACTCAGTGGTGATGGCTCCCGTATTCAATTCCAAGGCCCATTCCCAATGTGCCTCCAGTAGATACTTTCGGGGTTTCTCCAAACAGACTTTACAGAGCTGCTTTGGGGAGCATGGAAAATGCATTCAGCATACAGGTTTAAACATATTTCTAGGTTGACCAAACCATTTGTCATCCAAACTGGAACACATTTTAAATGTTAATAATAATTATGCTGGGACAATAGGTGACAACCAGGACTGTCCCAGGCAGAGTGAGACAAATAATCACCCTACCTATACCCCTGTCTAGAACTATGCTATTTAATCCTCTATGTAGAAACATATTTTAGAAACTTTATAATTATCTTGGTAAAAGCATAGGTGAATGGTTTGTGTATACTAAAAATGTTATTTTGATAAATTCGGAAAAGCTAAAAATGCCATAGAGTTTATAAGCCTGTTCGCAATTCTTTATTTTTTCATATGCCAATTAACTCAAAGAAATCGGCAGTGGTCCTGAACTCTCTGAACCTCGGAGACACTCCACCCACACCCCTAGACCTGACCTTCCCTCAGGTTCCGTTATTGCAGGTTAAACTACTTATACATTGTCACTTCCACGTCACCTCAAACTCAAAATAGGTAAAACCAATTCCCTTAAGACAGGTTCATCTTCCCTTCTCTGCTCTAGGAACATTAGATGACTGCCTGTGGTTCCACTGTCTTTGGGTCCCATGCCAGCCTAAGGTACCGCAGTATGACACTTTGCAACTCTTCAGCTGCAAGGGAAGAAGAAAAGAAGAGAGATGTAAACGAGAGTCAGGGCCAGCATCCCTGCTTGGCGGCCCCTCCAAAGGCCTCTGCTGCCTGTGATTTCTCGCACTCCACGGGCAGGGTGCACAAGCTGCAATGTCGAAGAGAACTCTAGGAGCAGGGCAGAGAGCCAGGCACCTGAGCCTCTGCTGGCAGCGTGGAGAGACTCAGGCAAGTGGCTTCTGAGGAAGGGGAGGTGACAAGGATGCCTGCTGGTTTCCCATCTGACGCTTACCTGCAGCACCATCTGTAACACCTTCTCAGAGCGGGAAGTCCCATGGCCTCTGGGGGAAATGGGAGCCCTCCGCTGCAACCACATAGGCTCTGTGTTGACGGATGTCTGTTCTGTGAGAGCACTGGCAACCCCAGGTCATTAAATCCCATCCAGCAAAAGACACCTTTTCAGACTCCTCCAGCAAGCTAATTCCCAGAGCCTGCGTAAGAGGCCTCTCCCACAGCTGCACCCTTCTCCCTGGTTGAATGATCCTTTCCCACACAGGCACTCGCATCAACGCTTGCACGCGTGCGCGCGCGCGCGGGGGCACACACACACACACACACACACACACACACACACACCACATAAGGTTCCTACGACTTTAAATCTGAGTTTCACAATGTTATAAGGCCCCCTTTGGCACAGAGTACACCCTTATGGAAGGAAAAACAAGAACAAATAATTACTCAAATTATGATTGTTACTACGAGGAAAATGCAACCGGTGCTGAGGGAGGAGATGACACGTGAGGAGCAGCAGAGAGTCCCCTGAGGCCATGAGATGTGCCCAGGCCTGTAGGTGATCACTTCTCTGAGGATGCTTGTGGCAGCAGGGCAGACAGAGGCCCCTGCAGGCCCCTGATGCTCTTGGCCAGCCCCTGTGGTCACCAAGTAGCGTCCCTTATCTGTCTAGTCTACCTGTCCCGCTGGTATCCGGGTAGAAGCAGGTTCCGATAGAGCCTGGCTGGTCCTCCCAGCCTCGGGGACCCAGGAACCACCACTCAGGCTGCTACAGGAAGAGGGAAGAAACTTCTGTTTGTTCCAGCCACTGTATGTCAAGATCTCTTTGTTACAGAAACCTAGAAGACTGAATCTAATTAATACAGTGGTTCTACACATATTTTTATGTTTCATCTTTAAAAATGGGGCACCGTTATTGCATTTTATACATAAGAAAACTGAAACTCAGAAGGTTAAGTTACTTTCTTAAATTGCATAACTAATAAGTAGAATAGCCGGAAGCTTAAACACTTTTTTTTTTTTTTTGGCACACCTACATGTGGCAATTTTGCTTAAATAATCGAATATTTGGTCTTAACAATAAAGATATATATATTTTCCAATTATTACTGACAGCCACTTTGGTTTCTGAAAAAAAAACAGAGGAAAGTGGCCTGGCTACAGTGACCATCAAGTTTCCTAACTGCCATAAAATTAAAACATCATTTAGCAAGCAAAATACTGCTTGTCAAATAAAAACGAGTAATCTATTATGTTTAGAGGGGCTTGTAGCATATCTTAAAATAATTGGTATTATCCTCAAATATGGGTAATGACCACATTAGAGCTGAGGATCACAGAGAATAACAATGTTGACACCGTTGTCTGGCAAATAAATGAATAAATAACACATAGAAAAAAATTTTACTCTTATGACTAGGTTTTTGTCTCAAGACTGAATTATATTCTTCTCCTAAACTTTAACCTTCTGAAGTACAGAACCTCTGCAAGATTAATCTTTTTATCTACAAAACTCATTGCATAGTTCTCAGAATAGATGCTTAAAATATGCTTATTCACTTATACAATATTCCAGTAACAGTTGTAGCCTGTGAGAATAAAAGCATTTGCATGAGGTCTCACAGTTTATAAATCACTTTTACAAATGATGTTTTAGGTATCATCACTATTATTATATTTCATGTAATATGTAGAAACTAGAGTTGAGAAAACTGTAAACAGTTTCTCAAGATGACAAGGCTGTTAAATGCCATGTCTTAATGAGCCCAACATGTATCTTTCCAGGCCAGATCCTATGATCTTGCCTGTGTGCCATCACAGACTTTGTTGAATGAATGGACACATCAATCAGTCAGTCAATGAAACCATCAGAAAATGAACAGTAAAATGATGTAGTAAAGCAACGAGCTAATTGACGATCAGCGCCAAGGTTATTATTAATGTGTTCTTAATTATTTTTTTCAGACAAGAATGAGGCAGATGACAAACAAAAACAGAAAAACATGACCAAAAAAACCCAAATTCCACCAAAAATCATAGTCAACAACACGTCTCTAACAAGATCCACATTGTTGTCAAGGGGAATGTACGCATATTTGCGCTCAAACAGGTTCAGACATGTTTGCTGGATGCAAATGACTCACCAAGAGCTGAAGGGTTTGGCATCGCAGTCCAAGTGGTTCCTTGTTGGCAATGGACATTGTCATCGTAAGGCTGGATTTAACTTCAGAAGTACTGCATGCCATCTGGCTCCAAAGAGCAAATCTATTTTTATAATATCAAATTTGCAATAAGGGAAAACTACACACATGCTCAGAGTTGGAGGAGCTTCCATTTTTAACATGACTGACTTTCACTGGTCTTCCTGGGGGCCTCAAACTGGGTGGGCTCTTTTCCTCTGCTCCAGGCCTTATCTCTGTTAAGTTGTATGATTAGGATCCCAAAGTCACCGAACAAACAGGGTAGGGTTCTCCATAACAGACCTTTTGTTCATATACATTTCACCGGCTTTCGTTCGAGAAGTCAGAGAGTGGCTATCATCTCCACACTAATAATATCTTCAGTAAATGATAAAGTCAAGTCCAAAGTAAACGGAGAAGCTTTATCAGCATGTCAAAGCTATCCCCTTACAGCTCTGTACTTGCCAACTGTGCATCCTTTTCCTAGACAAAGACTCGATGCACATTAAAAGGCACTTACCGGAGTGGGTGTTTGTTTGCCAAAGGAGAGCAGGCTGCCCTCTGATTCCAGCCACCTAGATTGTCACTCTCATCAGAGGAAGAGAGGGATACTTTACAGCCAGGCTCCTGCCTTGATGATCTCTTCAATCGAGGCAGGGGGAGAGTCAGAGCTTCCTGCCAAATTATTCCTTCTCTTTCTCCTTGTTTATATTAACTGATGGACTTCTCAGAGGGAAAGTATGTTTCTCACTGTGAATAGAGGGAACACTGTGGTCGACCGGTTACTCTTCCACCCTGTTGTCAGAGAAGATGAGTCAAAAGGGATTTGCACACCCAGTTAATTCTAACAGATGGCCCTTCCCCTGTATTCCGAGAGAAGTTCAAAATCATTCCGCGTTTCTCTCCAATTCCAAATTAGGCAAATTAGCACACTGGCCCTAATTGTCAGCAAGCAGATTTCACAAAATGGACACAGCGAAAAAGATGAAAGATGTAAAACATTTAGAAGGGCCCACATCTCACCTCATTGACAATTCTGTGCCTCTGCCCACACTGTTGACATACAAATGATACTTATCTATAAAGCAGTGGAAACAGTGATCATTCTTCCTTTCCGTTCCTTTACTATTTTTGTATGTATGTGATTTGTCACCCTGTGTCCAGGAAAGGCTGCTGTATGCATGTATATACTTGTATAATTTGTGCAAACAAATATGTGAATATATAGAATATATATTCATCATACACCCAAATAGCCTGTGGGTCCATGGAGCCCATAACAGGAACAATGGAGTCTGCCTACCTTGAGAAACAACAATATGTTCCAGGTTTTCTTGGCTTTTTCTGCAACTGTACACAAACATTCCCCTGGGAGTGGATGGCTCAGGGAAGGTGTGATGGGAGATGAAGCCTTTCGTCATAAAATCCCCATATAAAAATCCTGCTAAGATTGATGGGGACTGAAGTGTATGCAACACTGTTGCCGTGTTGGTTTCATTCCAAACACAGCATGCTTCTGCACGACCTGTCCTTACCATCAGACCTGAAGGAAAGAAAAGCATCAGAGAGAAACCTCTCATTGCCCCCTATAGGCTGCAGACGGAAGGTCCAGGTGACAGCTGCATGGCTGTGGGAAGCAGCAGGAAGAGATGTTCTGGAGGTCTCAAGTTCGTATTCACATTTCCATGGCCTCATTTCTTTCAAAAAGCATTTCGTGAGCCAGCATTGGACTAGATGTTGTGAAGAATGCAGAGGCAAAGAAGAAACATAGTCCTCATCTTTGGGAGCACACGTTCTGAGGACTGGAGGAGACCACTGAGAGCCAAGCCCTTGGTAAATGCCTGGGACAAAGAGGTCTTCCCGGAGGAGGTGGTATTTGAACCCTGCTAAGTAGTCTAAAGGGCCGATAGGCACTCTCTGGGTAGAAGAGAGGGATTGCATTCCCGATCAAAAAAATGGCATAAGCAGAAGACATCCACATGGAAAATATGCTACATGTTCAAGAAAACACAAGAAGTTCTATGGGCCTCTGGAGATTTGCCTACACTACGTATCAAGGGAGTGGGGGGCCTGAAAAGGGGAGTCACACTGTATAAGTAGGAATCAGACTTTGACAGGCCCCAAGTGCCATTCTATGGTACTTGGAGTTTCTTCTAGAGTCAAGATCACTTCCTCTTCTGAAACCACAGTGTCACTTGGTCAGGGGACTATTGTTGACCCATTTGGGCCGCAAATGGAATTATCAGCAGCCTGACCGTCAAAGTGAGAAACGACAGATTGAGAGAGATAACCGTGATGAAAAGGAAGATACGCAATCATGGTCCAAGCTCTGCCATGTTGCTCCAAATCACTAATTTCTATAAATGTAAACTCCATGCCATTCTGAAATTGTCAGTGTGCCAGCATTTGTCCCTCTTAAATGGGATCGGTGTTTGCAGAGAATGAGAACCTTTATTATTCCACCATTGTACTTGACATATTCTGGGCTGTCTATCTAACTCACACTTTTCCCTTCCTTGGAAACTTCCCCTCATCCCAGGAAAGACCTCTCAGTGGCCATGTGTGAGTTTTATCATCCTGCTTCTTTGGATACAGTATGTGACATTATCTGACCCCTCACCCAAGTTAGGCCAATCAGGTTCTCTTTTTAAGGAACTTCTTTGCTTTAACAGAGAAATAGTGGGAGCTGAGTTAACTAATGGTATGTCTCAAGAGAAAGATTCCAGAATCAGTTGCCCTTTGAGGTCCCAGGACTAACATGTTTCTACTCTTTCTGAGGCCACTTGATTCAGTCCTTCCATAACACCTTCAGTATCCTCCCAACAAATATCCTTTTTGCTTAAGCCAGCTCAAGTTCTTTTCTGCTGATTGCAAACCAAAGAAACCACTAACCCAGTTTGTTTTATTTTTATATTTTATTTACTTAATTAGTATAAATCTTCTTGGTGATTTTTCCCTTGACAGATAATGATGCATTCCCAAGAAAAAACTCCCTATTTATTTTAAGAGCAATTGCATGAGAGGTCAGCAACCATCTAGCCAAAAATTAGATTTTAAGTTCCCTGAGGAAAGTGACTATATCATGCATATTTTTGTTATCACTCCTATACAATGCCCCAGGGTAGTAAATAACTAGCTAATTCCATCATTCAACCACTCACCGAATAAAAGGCCCAATATTTTATAAAGATGATGTCACTCAGTAATTTGCCCAAAGGAAGATCCTAATAACCAAAATCTTAAGAATTAGAGAGATCTATCCATTTCTGCATTTAAGTACACACATATGGAGCTGACTTTGTCTGTTTCATTAATGTGCTTAAGAATAACCAGTTGCATTTTGCATCTACCTAACAGCTCAAAGAGAATTCTGAGCATAGCCAACATCTTCATAAATTAGTCTTGTCATTAGAGATAAGTTGTAGTCAAAGAAGACATTCAGTAGCTCTCACAGTGGCTCAGTTTTCCAAATGAAAAGGTTTGCCCATCAGTGTGATTCCTTCTGCCCTCCCAGCTTTCCTCTTCCTGAGCCACCATCTGGATAGAGATATGTCAAGGCATTGCCAAATACTGCTTCATCCAACAATAGGTGTCACTTCATGACAGCATCCGTAGATTAAGCTGTTACTTCAGGGTGGCAACAGGGCCAGAATAAAGGGTCCTATAGACTTTAAATCTGGTAGTGATAGAGACCTGGCGGTTGAGCTATGTATGGTTTATATTCCAGCCAAACTGATTCACATACATCCTAATCTCTCTGTCCAATGAGCCTCTGTGATTGGAGAGAATCAACAGTGAACATCTTGCCAGTGTCCAGGTGCCTGAGATAAGGAGCTTGGAAAGCCTTTGCCTAGTAAGCAGCTGTAAAATAGTTCAAATCAAAATGCAAGTTTCAATTCTATAATCTCACCGAGGAATGAAATATTACCAGCTATCACCCATTATAACGATTAATGCTACCATCTCACTTTTGAAAGGGTTTCAGTTCCGAATCTCCTTCCCCTCTATCAGATAGAGTATGAGATATGTTGAGAGAGGACTGTTAAAGCCCAGGCTGTGCATTTTATCTGGCCATCTGAGTCACTCAGAAAGCCCCAAGCACTCTTCTTTTACATGTATTATAACAAAACAAATTATTCTGGTGTCACAGACCTCGAATACCTACTAACCTTGATAAGCACTTACATCTAAACAAAAAGAGAATCAATTTGCATTTTCCTTTCTGCTGGCTAACATAATGCTTCATTTTACAGTTGCCATTAAGGGTTATTGCTATCTTTACATACCACATTAGGCAGTTTGTGTCCATTGTTCATGCATAGTTCCATCAGAATGTTTCAGGTTGAAGGCATTTTCACAATGATGTTGCCTTTGTCTTGCTTCAACGCTATTATCTTGAATGTGTTTATCCCAACAGGTCTCTTCAAGGACTGAAAACTGTCCTCTTTGAAAACATGTCAGTCATCACCTTCACTCACAACTGGAATTAATGTTCAAGGTCTCGGGGCATGTGTGCATATGTACGCACGCACACACACATACACACACACACACACACACACACACACACACACACACGGCTTACCTGGGTGGCCAGATATGTAAAGCTGCAAAGCTTCTTGGATTGACCTTAAAGAATTAAAACCTGCATAGGCAGAAGAAATCCCTTGAACAAACCATAGATTTCTAAACCATCTCGCCAGGCTGACAAAAGCTTCAAACCATGCCATGCTCAGCCTTTGAATTAGCATTTTGTCCTCTGATCTCTGGCCTTTCAATTTTCTGGGGCAGAGGAAACAAACCACAGGCATTCATTAAGCAAACATGTATGTATAGGAAGAAATGGGAAGCATATTCTTTCTGGAAACCACAAATTCTTGAGTTAGAATAATTGAGAAATGGCCACTGGCAGGTAGAATAACACAATTATTATAGATGTAACCTTTTGGGAGGTAAAAACAGAAAGCCTTAACTTAGAAAGATAGATGCACTCAGTGAAAAAGAATGATCACCAAAGACCCAATTCACAATGTAAAAGCACATAAGGAGTGGTTGCAGAACACCATTCCAACATTGACAAATAGCTTGGTCAGGGATCAAAAATTAAAGCGTAAAATATTGATATTTTAAAATCGAGTTTTCATAATAAAAAACACAAAAGAACCATTTTCTCTGGTATATTTGGCAACCACATTTCAATGCATATTCAGCTATTCTTCACTCTATGTTAGTCCTGAACTCCTTTTATGTCCTGGTTCTATTTTAAATCGATAAAAAAATATGTCTAGAATATTTTTACATTTGCAAAAAGACTGAATCTTGAATGCCAAATACGTAATTTCTTCGTTAGTGATGAATCACATTGTGTCATGAAGGAACTAGCTTCTAAGATCCTAATGGACAGGTAAAGTATCTTTAAGTTTTGTCCAGGGCCTTGTGTGAGGCAGTTAATGATGATGGAGGAGATGCTGATAAATAAAAGTAACATAAACACTGGCAGAACTATTGATCCTTGGAATATATGGGCATCCCCCAAAGAGTTTAAAATTTAATAACATTCCACTCAGAAACTATAGGCAGATACTTTATGTAGTCCAGTGAAAGAGAAGAAAATCACTATTTATAAAACAAGGAAATGTGGACTCTTAGCCAGTGTCTGGAAGAAGCCCTGGAAAAGAAGACGAGAATGAGGTCTTGCACCTAGTCTGTAGGGTTTTACAATCTGGGATGGAGTGGACAAGAAAGCATAATACAGTAAGTGTTTAATTCCCCTGTACAAGTGTAAAAATTATTCTGATACTACTATCTCCTTAATCCTTGTGATTTTCCTTTGAGCCTGGTGTTACTTATAAGCTTAGTCTACACTGGGGCATTCTGGGACATTGGGAGATTACATGAGAGTTAGGCAAGAAGTCTAAACATGGAATTCCAGGTTCCCTAATCCTAGCATCCAACATCAGGGAGAGCTGTGGTATTCCACAGTGTCATAACAGGCATGTAGGGCCCACGGGTATTTCTAAATTCCTCCCCAAAGATTACAAGACCCAAGCAAGCCTGCTTAATTTAACTGTGCTTGCTACTTCACCTCTAAGCTCTACCTCAGGTCACCAATGCCCATTATAAGAGTGGAAGAATATTCATGGAATTCCATAAACAACAATTCACAGAATCCGAAGGCCAAGTCACTGTCATTCAGAATTTCTCCGTGTCTGTAGTGCACCCCCTCGTTACAATGCTAAATGAAAGTTTACTAAAGAAGGTGCGGAAACACTCACTCTGGTAAAAAGGGAGTGATTTTTTTCAGGAATAAAAATACTCTTATGATGACTCGTAGCTCCACCTAGGACTTTAAAATAAAGTTTAAGCCAAATAAAAAATTGCCTAGGGGTGAATATTTGTATCATCCAAAGACTTTTCTTTTACAAAAGAGTTCCCTACAGAATTTTCCTAAATGGCAAACTCCCCTGGTGCCTTTAAATGGTTGTTTACAGATCATTAACTACTCACAAAAAGGCTGGTGCAGAAAAACTGCCAAAGTATGAGATTCTCCCATTGATTAACCAAAATTTAAGAGAATGCCTGAGAGATGGAATTCAGTTTGCCAGAAATAAATTTTCATAATGGATTTTGGAATGCAAAATTGTATGCGAGTCATCCTTACATAAGATTTCTTCCTTGCAGGCAAATACAACCCAAATTTTAATGACATTATTTTTAATGCTGAAATATTTGAGTATTACATGCAACTATTATAGTTTGCCAAACTATTACCCAAGTGGTGGTATTTAAGTGGTTTGCAAGTTTTTTTAGTTCAATATATAACACTATTATTAATATCCTAGTACGCAAAGTTTTGTTCCCATTTCTGCTTAACTCCTTAGGAGTGACATATAAAAGTAGAACTTATGGATAAATTGCACACAATGTTTTAATGTTCTTGGTACAAATTGATCAAATGCTTTTCAGAATTCCAGCGTACAATCTCTTTACCACAAGGCCTTCTTACTAAGTCTTCACTAGAAGTGAGTATGAGAACATTTTGAAAATGGTTCTTAAAGTTTTAGTTGAAAATATTACCTTTTGTGATTTATTTTAAAATAGTTTGAATACGATTGAACACACCATTATTTTAATTATTGCTTTGTATTTCCTCCTGTATTCTCAATACATTTTTTATTGATTTGTATGAGTTCTTCACATATTCAGGATAACAGTTTTACTTTCTTATCAGTTATAAGTATTTTCTTCTACTTAGATGTTTGCATTATAATTTTGTTAGTGGAACTTGTAACATGTGCTTTTGATTTTTTTCATTAGTTTTGACTTAGAAAATTTTTTCCCCAGAAACCACACAAAGAAGTCATTTATGTTTTCTTCTATTGTTTTCTGTGATTTTTTAAGCTCCTTTACCAGCTGGATAAGTAAGCCACTCTCATAATCTCTGGAATACTGTTGTCTCCTTCATAGTGGGGAAATTGTAACTATTTTGCAGAGTTCTTCTCATTCTATAAAATGACAATCGAAAGCTCTTTGTTCTTAGAAGGTGATAAAAATGGAAGTTCAATAATAAATTACAGCCAACAAAATCTGACATGCAAAAAATAATTCCGACATATCTTGGCCAAGCAAAGCAAAGCAAAACATACCTTTAATAGCTTTAAACAACATAGCAGTCAATATGCTTTGGCCAAATATAAAATAATTAAATTTTACATGAGCTTCTTTGGACCAAACTTCATGATGATCTTTACCCTTTTATATTTATTGTTTTGGGTTTTGTTTTTCCCAAAAAATCTCCTCCAAATAATGCGCAATAAGAGGCTGCTGTGTCCTGGAGATGAGCTGATGTTTCTGAACTCTTTGCACTCACGATCTTAAGAAAAGATTTTCTCCCCCGCAATCCACTGCTCCCATTCCCTTCTCACTGCCCAGTTTAATATGACTTGGACTGTCTTCTCATGTCCCCAGCTCCTATATGAATCATTTTCAGCACTGAGTTCTGATCATTATATACAAGGTCACTTTTTAATTAGAACAATATAGTAAAACATATGCTCAGAAGATAAATGAGGTACAAAGCTAGCTGTGCTACAGTGAACCCTTTTATTGGAAAGCCCTTAAAAATAATAAGCGTCATGTATAGTCCAGGGGGCTTTGTGACATATTTCAGTACAGCAAAGTGCCTGCCATAGTGAATGAATACCCTGTTATAGTGAACAATCATTTGGCAGCATAGGTTATTTTAATGGACACATCACTTTAAACGAAGCCTTCACCATCTGTTCTGCCCTCTAATTACAGATGCAAAAAGAACATAATTCACAATTGCATCATAAAAAAGTAAGATATAAGTGATTTAAATGCATGTGTATCTTCTTTATTCAATGCAGCATGCAGCTGTTATGTTGTTTGCATGTTTCAAACACAAATGAGGATAGAAATCGCTCTTCTCTGATGGAGTGAATTCCCTGTTACAGGACATTTTGGGATGTAAATAAATGTAAAACTGTGTGCTTTCATAATACCTTCACATCAAATGAGGAGGCAAAGCTATTCTGTATGGTACTCTGTGAACTGGTACCACGTGTGATGAAGCGCATCTTTATGTTGAAACCTAATTTTCAGTTGATTTTTTATCAGGTTTTGGCATTTCAGTAACAGCTCACATAAGTGTACTTTTCTTTTACAACCAGGAAGTGTAAATGGATTGTTATAGCAAAGAAATCCTCTTTCAGAATAAGGTGAGCACACTGTCGTATTAAAGAGGCAACCATTGGCATGAGCCCATTATTTCTTATATGAACCCATTCTGATATCCCAAGATTGACTCTTTGGGAAAGAATAAGCCAAAAAGTGGAACTCCTTCCTTTTTTTCCTAATGCCAAAAAATACTTCAAGACTTCTTTGTGGATTTCCAATTTAACAATTACTCATTTGGGAGAGAATATATGCAAGCTTCAAGGTGAACTTAATTCCTCATTGAGAATCTGTAAATTGTCCACTGCTATTTGGTACTCACAAAATCATAATGTTTCCAGAACATAATTTTGCCTCTTAAAGAAAAAGTTTGTTAAATTCATTCTATGTATGCTCAGTTTGCTTTTCAACAATGAAGCTAGATTGCAAAATAAAATTTTAATTAAGTAAAATATTTACTTCTTAGGACGAACTGCTTGGGGGTGGTGCTAAAATAATGAATTGATTGGCAGAGAGTGCAAACAAATATCTTAAACAGCCGTGCAGATTACTTAAAATTCCATGCCGTACCCCCTGTCAGTGATAAGAAAATACTGCCCTGCTAAATTTCTTCTCTTAGCTTCTCTATGGTCTTGCTAAGAATGATTTATACTTTGCATAGTCATTGCTAATAAACAGGAGTTTGGAAGGTGTTTGTTAAGTACTTTAAAAAGTTATTCTCCCCCACCAATCTAATTTGCATTTCTAATTTGCCTAGCAACAATTTTATTGCCACAGATTAATCAGAAATAAACAATATTTGGAATAATCTAAGTATCAAGATTGTAATTATGATATTCAAAATGTATAAATGTATAAGATTGTATATGTATGCATTATAGCCAATACATAAACTTATAAATGTGTAAATTAGTTATGGACATATATATGTATACACACAACAGAGATGATAGCCAGCAAAACATAATTCACCCAGATCGACTGTTTACACGTAGCAGTGCTTCACGTTGGTTAATGCCTGTAGAGACTGTTAGATATTGTGCGTGTTCACTACACACCATTTACAAAGAACTGAAGCATAAGACTAACCCAGGTTGCCCTTGAGAGGTTATATCATAAGGGAGCAATTTTTAGGAGGTCTTCCCAAATTCTAAAATTTCCATAGTAAGTACTTATAATTTTTTGAATAACCAGACATGTATATATTTTAAAGTCCAAAACAGAAAAAACTTTGAGTGGTGAGGTGCTCTGATTCATTTTCAAGCCTACCGTTGAATCTGTGTTCTCTCAAGACTGGGTTCTAGTTGGTGTAGACCCTGTTTATCATTTCCCTTGATCATGGATTCATTAAAATCAGAAATAACCAATGAATTCATTTATATCAAATAATTCATAAAACAGCTTGGTAACAACTATTATTTATAAAAATTATTACCATTTTTAAGAAGAAAAAATAACACACAATCAGAAATTCTCATCAAAATCACCAGAACATTGTTTTGTGTTTCAGTGGCACTCTTGTTTAAGAAAGTATTAGAGGGGCACTTCTTTATTCCAGGCATTCCTTAACCTCAGCTAGTGGCAATAGGAGAGAAGGACAATGAATTAAAATTAAAATTAAAGGGTGTTTAATGATTTTAAACTTTACTTTGAGATCACATTTCTTCCACCTCTTTTCAGATTTTGAATTAAAAAATAAATGAACTAGGAAAACTCATGTTGCTTCCCTTACATTGATTTTTATTTTACTTCTTTGTGAACTTTGAAGTCTGTTTAAGAGGGTTTAAACTGTAGCTTGAAAATGGGTTTGGGGACAAATTTTTGGAAAATAAGAAATAAAATCCACTAAATATAATTTTTAGAGTTTTTTTTTTCTTTTTTTAACTCAATTAACCAGTTGTTTGAATTTACCTTTAAAATGTAGGTTATATACTGGGTAAACCCACACTGTGGACCATTAGGGTTGATCAAATATAAAAATGAACAAATCCAGTGTTATCAACCCATATATACATTTTTTAACTTTTATTTTTTAATTAACTTTTTATTATAGACAATACATTTTACTAAAAAGAAGGAGTTACATGAAAGATGAACTGAAAGAAACCATGAACTTGGTAATGTATCTGCACCCAAAACTCTACATTATTTTTACTTCAAGAGAATTCAGGGGGAAAAAATGTCAAATCAATATTTTCGAACATGCAGCTTTCTGGACAAGAATGTCTCAATAGTCGTTATTCAAAATGATTAGTTCTCTTTATTCAAATATGTGTCATTTGCCCTTGGAAAGAACAAATGACTCACCAGCAAAATATATTTTACCTTGATTCTGTTTTTCAATTTAAATCACAAATAATTTCTCTTTTCTAACGCAGTTTTTTATTGTATTTAAAGAACAAACTGATTTGTAAAAAGCTTCTGATCGACCATAAATTCAATTTTAGTTCAGACATTTCAGGGTTTTTACTTGCTAGTAACTTTAAAATGAACTTTAAAATAATTGTATTTATTGAATGGAATGGAAATGGAATCCACTTTTGGATCAAGGACACTGAGGGAAGGTCAAACCAGGGGTGAGGGGAGGTATGTCCAGGTAGTCATAGATACTTTCTCCAAGCAGAGAACATCCCACCCCAAAGAATGCCACATATGATTCATGAGAAGGGATGACACCCAGTTGTATATTAATGAAGTACATCTGCCTTTGCTCTGAGGGGATTAGCTAGTTCTCATATTATAAATCCTCTACTAAGATCACCCAATTGGTGTTAGTACTGGGACCATGTCATAATTTTGGTCACTGATATTCAATGGCATTTAGAGCTATATGGACAAGAGCGATGATGATGATGATGGTGATGGTGAAAATAGCAATGGTGTTGATGATGTGATGTTCATGATGGTGGTGATGGTGATGACCATGTACATGATGATGACGAAGATGACAATGGTGATATTTAACACTTATAATAGGCAACGCTACCATGTGCTATGCTCTGTTCTAATTGCTTTACTTTTGTTTTATTATTCCATTTAATCCTCTCGACAACGCTGTGAGAAAGTCACTGGCACATTAGAAAGGACACACTCCCAGGAGGAGAAACTCTAGAGAACAGCAATGGTTCTGTGAAAATCTTCAGCAGCTCACATCAGGTCACCTATACCAGCCCTAATCCTTTCCACTGCAAATCAAACCCTGTTTCGCAAATACTTTTAAATGAATCAATGGAGAAAGATAGGTCCAAAAATATTTCATAATAAATTGAAACCTGAAAATATGATCACTGTAATAATACTGGTGTGCACATAGTGTATATACTAAGCAACCTAATTCTCAACAATTAAGTAGCAGACTAACTCAAAGTATATAACTAGGACAGTAACAAGAATCAAAAAAAAAGTTGAAATGCAGCATCTCTGTGCTGAAGACAACAAAATCTAATTAATATTCAATCGATATACACTTGCTATGTGTAAAGCACTGGATTAAATGATGTAGCAGAAACAGAAAGAATTAATATCCATCCTCGAGGAGCTTACCGTCTGGTTAGAAACACAATGTGAGTTCATAGAACTATAATAATATAAGACTAAAAAAGTAGCATTTCGTATTCATTAAATGGAAAATACCATATAACTTTTCTCTACCTTTATAACCTCTTTTACAATCTGTCTCCCAACTGGACGGCAGTCATCCTCCTGCTGGGCTTTCATAATCTATCGGAGCTTCATTAAAATATGTGCCTCATTGTACTAAGCCTCTCTGAACCTCTGTTTTCAAATCTGTGAAATGGGATATTCAGTACCAGTTTCATAGGGTTATTATAGAATTAAATGAGTCAATGGACAATAAAATGCTCAAAATATTTCCTGGCACATAAGAAACAATCAATGATAACCAATGACAATGTTATTATTAATACTACCTGTATCTGTATCTAACTTTCTGACTGGATATATAATCTTCATGTGATTGTGTTTATAATTCTAAGAACCTCAGAAGACTGCATTGGATATTTTAATGTGTTTTCTCAAATGAGAATAGTGATGTATATGGTAAATATTAATGGTGTATTAGTATCCAGAGAGAAAGTGTTCACAGGGCTCTTACTGGGTTCAAGGCAGACTTGTGGAGGAATGTGAGTTGAAATGTATGAGAGAATAAAAGGTGGAAAAACAAGGTTGAAGCATAAGTCATGGAAGCATTCAGAGAAGAGAGGTAGCTGCAGCAGCAAATTATATTAGGTAAGTGAGGAAAAAGAAAACTCAGGGGGTTATTGCAGTAGTTTAGGCATAAAAATCTGAGATCCTTCACTAAATGGGGCAACAGAAATAGAAAGGATAAAATCAGGTCATGGAAGAAAGAATCAATGGGATTAGATCACTGTTAACACACAGGAAGCAAGAGGAAAAGAGAAGAAAAAATTCAGAAGCAAGGCTAAATTTTTGATTTGGACCACAAAGGCAGTAAGAATAATGCAAAAGGGGAAATGAAAGGAAATCAGAGCCAGTGAGCTCTAAGCAGAGACAGGCATTGAGTTTGAGGTAGATCAACTCTGAGGTTTGCAGGTTGTCAAATTGGACATGTTTACTAAGTTATTATCTTGTGAGGCTGAATCACAGAGGAGAAAACAAAGCTAGAGAACTAGAGCCAACAATTAGCTCCCTCATTCAACTGATCCTTGTCTGTGTAAAGTTGGCATCAAGGTGCATAAGCAGTCATAAGCCTTTAACAGAAGTCTCTTGGTGCCAACATCAGCAAGGAGAGCAATGAAACCAATTCAACCTTTCTTTTTCTGATTATGCACCGCAGCCTTGGTTTTACTCAGTTTCCTTGCATAGAGGAAGTTCTTCTCTCTTTGGATCAAAAAACAGTATCTTTTCTTTTTATTTGCAGCAATAGTCTAGCTCTCAGAGACAAAGTGAGTGAGAGACAAAGGAAGGCCTCACCTGCTCAATCCAGCTCCCAGGACACAGAATAGAGTCACAGTGGCGCCCACAGCCTGTATTGGCATAAATACAAAAGGATCGAAATACCCATTTTACCTAATGGTTTTATATCAAGCAACTAGAACTAGAGTTTTGCCAGAAAGTATTACAATACCTTCAAATAAGCCAGAATGCAAATGTTTATTTAAAAGAATTTTAAAACTCTGACTCAGATTAGGGACATCAGGCCAATTGCCGAATCCCATGGGGTCATCTACATGCTGAAGCCACTGCCTGGAAAGTCAGTTTTTAATGGTGTGGTTACAAAACTATGTGTCCTCAAGTGGAACCAAGAAAACTCCAAAGACACATCAATTCCAATTCCATGACACAGGCCTAAATATAGAGTGGAGGAAATGCCTAATCATGGACACACATCAAATGCACTGACCTTTCTACTATCTTAAATGAGATTATACTCTTCAATGTCCAATTGTTTTCTTAAACGCTGCCTCATTTGTTTTCTATGATTACTTATAATGCAGGTCACTGTTAGAACTTAGGGAGCAAGAGAGAAAGAGAAAAAAAATCTCTTCAAACATAAGTCTAGTTTGCCCATTTTACAGACAAGAAAACTGAGGGAGGTGAAACTGTTGCCCCAGTTCAATTAAGAAGGCACAGACCAGAACTGAGGTGTCCCCAGAACCCAATCCATGATTTTCCCAAAGGCTCATTACTTCTCGGGTAGAAGATCTTCAGAAGAAAATATTGAGACTTTTTCAACTGCAGAGTCTGCAGGATAACCTACGGTGGTGAGTTCTTCGTGTGTTTTGAGTCAAGGCACAGGAAGTAAATGGGGTGAGGAAGGGAGGGAGGAGAAACGAGTCCAATCACTTTATGTTTGGGAGGAGTAGGGCTTAGAATGTTCCCTCTCTACTTTATACATTCATCGACACTAAAAGCCTGTGGGACCACGTGTCTTTTGGAGAGGAGTGGGCCAGAAGAGGTATACATGGACACAGAAAAGCACAGCGAATTTTCTATTAATACTAGCTAATGTCTCACCATCACATGAAAATCTTTCAGATGAAGTCCTAACCTTTTCTCTTTCCTACTCCTCCAAACTGGGGTTTCTGTCTGTTGGTATTCAGCTATTTTTTTCCTCTGCTACAAAGAAGCTTAGCACTTCATGTCTGAGAGCTGCCAAATGACACTCTATGTTCCAGAGCCCAGAGAATGGTGGAGCTAAGGAGCCAATGGCCTCGAGACCAGGAAGAGGACAGTCTACTTGGCAGAGGCAGATGGACACACTTAGCTTCACACCTCTGTTTCCCCAGAAACCAGGCCTGGGCTATGAAGATGGGAGGGGGTGGCATTCTGAGATAACTAGTGGGCTTCTGGAACAATCAAGGCTCTACTTTTGTATAAATAAACATAAGTATATCCTACAAATAATGAATTCAGGAATTCCAAAGGTAAAACAGAAGATAATTGCTGAAATCCCTCTTCAGAACATGAAGCATTTCCCAATAAGTCAAAATTACTGCCACATAACCAGTTAAAAGCCAACCATGGTTAAGTTAAACAAAATACTCTAAGTTCATGAGGAAATGCATCAGCTACAGTGTTTTCCTAAAGAGAAAGTTAAACCTCTGTGAATGGGAAGCTGTTTAGTACTTTCTCTATTTTCAAGAAACTTGTTTCCCAACTTGCAGCTATTAGTTTTTTGGGTAGATGTGTTTACTTAAAAGATTCATAGAAAAGATCCACTCTCCAATAGTTTCTCATCAAAGGAGAGATCTTTAAGTCTTAGCTTCAAGCACTGTTCTCTAGAATGAAATTGTGGCAGACTTCTAGAGAATGGAGTTTTTGAAATACCTTGGATTCATAATTTCTCAAGTATATGCTCAAATAATGCAATGAGGTGTCGTGAGCAGAATGGAGCTCTAAACTTGGAAACTTGACAGGGAAATGAGAAGGAAAATGCAGCCAAATGTTAAAACCAGCTAATGTGTGATTGATCTGAGTTCCCCGGTTGGTGTTTAAATAGAGCTCTCCTCTGGCATTTATGTCTCAGCTCTGACTTTTCCTCAGCCTGGATAAGGGGCCTGTAGGTATTTGAGTCTCCACACCTCCCTCGCTCTGCACATAAAATACTTTTGGATGGCTCTGCAGAGCCTGAACACTCTAAGCTCTTGGCGTCCACTCTGCACATGGAGAAGCCTGACTGGAGACAGATGCTGATGACTGCAGATGGCTCAGACATTATCTTCCAATGAGTCTCTCTAGACAGTGAAGAGCGAGAACCCAAGTGGCACTCTGAAGTCAGAGGACTTAGGATGACTTTCAGGCAGGGCAATCTTCTGCAGCCTAACTAACTTGGCCGTAACCCTCCAATGGGCTCTGTGTCCCATGTTTCAATTCTTTCTTCCTAGACACAAAAGGAAAAACACAAAAGAATTTACCTATGCTGATGCCCAAATAACAACTAATTATCATAACAACCAAATGCAATAGACCACGCAGCTGATGTGTTCCTGCCTTCAGCACATAGGATCCTTGAATTCTTGCATTATTAATAGTAAGTGCTTGTTTTAGACTCTTGTTACTGAAAAGTTCTCAGGGAAGCATTTTACCTTCTGGACTTGTGATAATCAGAAAGATATCATGGTGGTTTTTAAAAATCTTTTAAATAATATAATTGCACATGTTTTCAGTCTTGCTTCCTGCATCCATTTGATTCCCCCTCTAGGACCATTTCCAGGGATCTTGAGAAAATGAAAGAAACCACTGTGACCAAGCTGGAATGCATGAAAACCATACCACCTCTTCACAGAGGACAAGCAGCAGGTCCCACGAATGACTCCACACTTGTCCCTCATCTACCGCCTTCCTTCAAGCCACATGTCCAGTCTGCACCCTCACAGGGACGCCAGCCCAACCCTATCCTTGCTCCCTGGCAAAAGGGAAGATAGTTATACCTCCTGGGGCCCTGATGTGAGGTCTGGAAGGAAATGTTGTCTTTCTGGAAATAGCAAAATTGTGTGACTACATTAAAGTCAACACTATTTATCTTCACCTCTTGTCCTATGGGCTAACAAAGGGACACCACTGTTAGGCCCAGCCCCCGTGCACAGCTGCAATAGAAAGAAGGCAGGAACTGGTACTTTCAAGTGTCAACCTTTTGTGCCGACTACTAGTTTATGAGGCTGATGTCAAGCATTGCAGTCAATGAAGTCTTTGTGCTAGGTGTACAGGGCAGGACAGTGGAAAAACTGCCCTCTCTTATATCCCAGGCCCATCCATCTTCCCTTCACCCTGTTTCTCAACTTTTCTCTCTCTTGAGCCGACAGAGAGAGGATCCCTCCTGGGTTAATGTACTGGAAAATTGCTCTGCATGTATATGAGGAGGTCCCTTCCAAATGAAAGAAAAAAGAAAGAAAAAAAAAGAACTGGGAAGAAGAGTCGTTTTTCCCACTGAACTTGTTGGCCTTATGCTTGTGGGTCTGACCCTGATTTAGAAAATCTCAATGTCCTGCTAGGAGGTTTATTGTGAAGTTTGGCAGAACGCACTTCCGATTGAATTTTTTTTTATTATTTATAATCGCAAAGTGGTTTTGAACAGCTCCCATCACCCACCCCCGCACCAACTACCCTGACCCCAAATGTGCGCGTGTGCGTGCGCACACACACACACACACACACACACACACATACACATGCCCGAGTCCTTACCTTTGAAGAGGCCCATCCACTCACATCCAGTTTGCCTTGGAACAATCTATTCTAATCTTCAGAGCTGGTTTCCCCAAGGCAATTCCCTATAAATAGCAAACATGTTGTTTTCATACCATTACACGGAAGGTTGGACTGTGTGAACTTTGCTGTGTGTGGAACCTAGAGGAGGCTGTGTTATGTGATATTGCTCACTTGCTTATTTTAACTTTTTTCCAGCTAAAAATAACATCCTCTATCTCTAACCTCCTTCCCCCACTCCCATGTTTTATTCCTTTATGGGAATCTTTAAGCTAAAACAAAATGTCATGTGAGTGGTTAAAGCATCAACTATGGATGCTCCTGAAATAGAGGCCTGCGATGGCACCAAGAGATTTTATAAAACTGAGCTGAGTCCTTCCAGAAACTTCCATTCAAAAATCATCGGAAATGGGAACACAAAAGTCTTGGTAATTATAACCAATGCGAAATGTGCACTTTAGAAGCCATCAGACACACAGCCAATATTCTTTCAGAAAATGAAGAAAAAAAAATTTAGAAATTTAGTACATTTTCTTTTTCCTTTAGCCTGTGTTCCAGAAATTACTTTATGCTTCTAATTGATTTTTAATTTAGCCACAGAAATTAGAGATGGGGCGTATTTATACATAAAACTCTACTTCTTGGGTTACAAGAGAAAATAAAAACTGGGATTTTTCAAGGAAAATGTATATAGAAGCATAAAAGTGACTCAAATTTAAAAAGTGAATGAAAGAGTGGAATCAATGTTCAGAGCTCAACGTCCCCTGGACAGTGTGTTCTGTCCTCATATTGACTTTAAGACACTGATGTCTGAGGAAAAATACCACATAGCGTTATAATTTCCTAACAATTGAACAGCCAAATTGTCTCTCCTGTTTAGGAGGTTGATTGCACAATTACAACGGACTTTATATTCTGGTTATGATGTCAAAAGCCTGGAAGTTTCTGTGCAATGATTCAATTCTAGCACATAAAGAATTTCCTGGGTTTCTTTTTTTTTTTTTTCTTCTCTTAATCTTTCCCATTCTATACTTTCCACCAAGATTATTCCCAATCGAAATCTAACTTTCTTTTCTGCAGTTTCAAATGCTGTTCCACCGACAACCATGGGGCTCATTTAAATATTTGGCAAGATTATAAAAAGAAATGGGGTGTAGCTGACAAATCATGCCCAGGAGAGGGCAGTGGGTGGGGGGCTGTTAAGTCAAACACAAATGTTAATAGGAACCCCTAATCTCTTAGCCTGTCCCCTTTTGTGGAAGGAGGTCAGGAGTACTTGGTCCCCAGGCCTGCTCCCTAAAGACCCTTAACAAGCAGATGTTACTGTAACATGCTCAGGGAATCAAGCATAAATATGACCCTTGACCCCGGTTGTCAGCTGATCCACTGAGTCTCTTAGAAATATACTCTTAACTTTTCTAAACTCCCACTCTTTCCCACCAGCCCCCTCCGCTCTGCCCGGCGCCTCCGCCTCGGGTTTCTATGCCCGTGGCTCCTGCTCCGGAGCTTGCACAGTTGCTCTCCGTGTGACCTTTCTCTTCACGGAGGTCAAAGGCCCGGGACCTCGGGGCGGGCCTCTTTTCTTGCTAAAGGCCAGCTGATGAATCATTCCCAACTTGAAGGGAACAGAGGAAAGGGGAGGGCTCCGAAGGCCTTTTGAGAGAAACAACTGTGGTCTATACATCAGCATTTACACCGTTCTGACACTTTGAAAACTCACGTTCCTCTCTGGGAACCACAGAGAGAAGGGACCCGAGCACGGACAGGGAGGTCTCACCGACCAGGATGGAGTAAATAAGAGCAAGAACGTGATACCCTCGAGGTTGTGTAATGGGACACTGTCCAGGAGAGAGAGAGAGAGAGACAGAGAGAGGGAGAGATGCAGGCCCTATTCAACACACATACAAATCCTCCCTCCAGATTTCGGTTTCCAGAGCCACATTTCACAAATCAAGAGAAAGAGATGACATGTGTGTGCTTTTCCCCTACTGCAATGAGAGTTTGGTCAAGAGGATTTTGATGAACAATTCAGAATTCTCTTGCTTATAATTTAGAAAAATATAAATATTTTAATTTTTTAAAAGAAATTGTATATATGTCGCCTTTAAGACAAACCCATATGGGTAGAATGGGGCTGGGTGGGCTGGCTATGACAGATGCCTAAATTATCTAGAAGGTATTTAATTTCATATTGCTTTATTTGTCTTATATATAATGTTCTGGTTTTGACTTTTAATCTGTGAGCAATATATATTTTACCTGAGGTCATCCAGGGAGTCCTCATGGCCTCACAGGAGAGCTAGGGTTTGGAAACAGCACTGAGGAACACAGTGCGCTGGAGTTAGGGCTCACCTAGCTCATTACTCAGGTCCACAAAGGAAAGGAGCCCTAAGGAAGCTCCTAATACTAGCCCTGGGCACCACACTGCTTGGACCAGAGCCTGATTTTATGGTTTAGAATCCACCAAGCCTACAGGTCTTCCAAGAATTAACTGTTGTGATTTCTCTTTTACCATTTCAAGAAATTCAAAGAACTAAGAAACAAGCTGTGCTATCCAACATAATGTGGGTTTAGAAAAAAATCTGATTCATACTGTCTGTTGCAAAGCTTTTTAAAAATGACCTCAAATTAGGCTTTACCAACTTCAAATTTCTCCTATTAAATAGTTTTTAATAAAATGTAAAATGAAAAATAGGAATTATATTTCTGCCTTTGCTTAGAAAATATGTTAATGCACAAAAATGCTTTCTTGCTTTCTCTTTCCATCCCTTTTTTTCTCCTTCATTTGTCTTTTTGGAGTTTTTTTGTGTAGGGCAGTGGGGATGTGGAAAACATGGTGGGGATGTTATTTTCCAGATATTAATATAAAAAAATAAGCTGGGAGAGTGAGGGAACTAGTTATGCTCAGAATCTCTGTTACTGTACAAGACAGCCCACAAACGACACCACTTTCCCGTTTCTATTTTGGTAACTTTCTATTGCTTTCATCAAGGTTCTTAAGATTTTTCCTCCAAGCATCAAACCACCAAAGATTATGTTCCCTTGCTTATCTGATGGCATCTTACTGAGGAGAGTTGCCTAACTCAGGAGTTCCCAAACTTGGCTAATTATTAGAAACACCTGGTGGTTTTAAAAACATGCATATTTCTGGACCAGATCCCATTTTTACTAAATAAGAATATCTATGGATTTCTCTAGAGAATATGTGTGTTTATACATTGTACAGGTAACTCTCTTTTTAAATTAATAATTAATTATGCAAATTGACAAAATCTATATGTTTATTAATATCATGTACAAGATACTTTGAAATATGTATACATCCAAGAATGGCTAAATCTAGGTAATTAATGTATGCACTATCTCATCTATAATTTTTTTGTGGTGAGAATACTTAAAATCTATTGTCTAAGCAATTTTCAAGAATACGTTACAGTACATTGTTATTAACTGTAGTTACCATGCTGTATGACAGATCTCTTGAACTTACTCCTGCTATCTAACAAATTTTCTATCTTTTGATCAACATCTCTCCAATGTCCCTCCCTCCCCACCCCAGCTTCTGGTAGCCACCATTCTGCCCTGTGTTCCTATGAGTTTTAGATTCCACAAAGAGGTGAGATCATGCAGTATATGTCTTTCCATGCTGGGCTTATTTCACTTAATATAATATCTTCCAGGTTCATCCATGTTGTCAAAAATGACAGGATTTTTTTTCTTTTTAAAGGCTGAATAGTATCCCGTTATGTATATACCCCACATTTTCTTTATCCATTCATCCCTTGATGGACTCTTAGGTTGATTCCCTAATTGTAAATAATTCTGCAATGGACATAAGAGTGCAGACATTTCTTCAACACACTGATTTCATATCCATTGGATGTGTACCCAGAAGTGGCATTGTTGGATCATATGGTAATTCTATTCTTAATTTTTCGAGGAACCTCTATACTGTTTTCTGTACTGGCTGTTCTAAATTACAATCCCACCAAAAGTGTGTAAGAGTTCCCCTTGCTCTGCATTCTCACTAACACTTGTTAACTTCACATTTTTTGTAATAGCCATTCTAACTGGAGTGAGGTGATATCTCATTGTGGTTTTGATTTGCATTCCTCTGATTATTAGTGATGTTGAGCATTTTTTCATATGCCTGTTGGTCATGTATATGTCTTCTTTTGAGAAATGTCGATTCAAGCCCTTTGCCCATTTTTTAGCTGTGTAATCAGCTAAGTTTGAAATTGACTCCTCTAAATAACTGCCAAGTTCAATTGCATAACCATGGCTATAGAATGATGTAAAGGTAAAATATACATATCAGTCATCCCCTTATACTTGGCTGAACTTTCCAGAGCCACAAGTCAAAGACTGAATTACCAATTAAGACTTCCTCAATTAGCTCAAATCCTTACCACTATTTATATTTTTCTAACTCCAAGAGGTTTCCTTGTCTCAATGTATTAAAATAAAGATGTAATCATGTCTTTATCTTCTTGATGCTAACATGCTGATTGGGGCCTCTTTCCATTCTTCTTCATGGCTCTCCCCTCTGGAGAAGAAGAAGAATCCCAGGAAATAAATTCTCTACAGATTAATAAGCCATCTGTTGCCCCCAAGATTGTATCACTGACAGTGGATCACCAAAAGGACCATGGTTTTAGATCAATTCACAAAAAGTCCATTCTCTAAAGGATCATGTCCCTGATTTTTCCAAGCTTACTTATTTAACTCTAACTTTTTACAGGTTAATGTCATTAGCCATATCTCCACTGCATTTTGCTAAGAGAATGCCACCATGTCACCTTTCTTTCTCTTAGACAGATGGCTTCCCATTCAGGTGTCCTGGCCCAAGGTTCAATTCAGCACATGCCAGAGGTCTTCTTCCCTCTCCCTGTTGCTCTTTTTCTCTTGTCCCACCTGCACCCACTATTTCTTAAAATCTCCTAACTCAGACACAACTCTGATCCTAGCCATAATTGATCTCATCTGGCAGATAGGGGACTGTCACTCTTTAAACTCTGTATTTAACTACATGACATAGTTGTTCATTTATATTTTTTTTAAAAAAAGCATACAGTGACTATGACCTATAAATCTATATAGCTAGTAAGACTTTTATATACCTATATGCCTGACAAGAGTTTTCATTCTACTGGACTAGATTAGGCAGTACACAGATAAACATAAAATAAAAAGTAGAAAATGTCATGACAGAGGTGCTGACCAACTTTTACAGGAGCTTGTAGGATGATATTATTTGAATTATGTCTTAAATAAGACTTAAGATATGAACTCACAAAGATATCCCAGTAGAACAGAAAAAACAAAAGCATGGGGGCACAAAAGATGTTCGGGGAATGTTAGGAAGTTGGCATTGCCAATCACATGAAGGAGCACAAGAGAAAGGCAAGGGAGGAAGGATTAAGATGTAACGATCACCTGGAATTGAGGAAATGTGAAACCAAAATACAGGATCAGCTGTCTCTTACACTATTGATGGAGGGTATCCTTACTGGCTCCTGCTAGAATACCAGTATCGTTGATGGTTTTTTGATTTGTTTGCTTGTTTTTAGGGTGGAGAACATTCCAGGCTCAAAGTCTGAGGACCAAAATATTATTTATAGCTTCCAAAATCAGTTCAAGTCCTTACACAGAATTTTTGATCCTCCAACCTTATGAGATTTTCCATTAATAAATTAGAAGAAGACTGAAGACCCGATCATGG
>RJWJ010001086.1:43844-150173 GCA_004363605.1 Indri indri
AAAAAAAAAAAAAAAAAAAAAAAAAAAAAAAAAAAAAAAAAAAAAAAAAAAAAAAAAAAAGACATAATAATTATAACAAAAGTCAGTGAAATTGAAAACAGAAAACAATAAAGAAAATCAACAAAACCAAAAGGCGGTTCTCTGAAAATCTAAATAAAATTAAGAAACCTCCAGCCAGGCTAACCAAGAACAAAAAAGACTCAAATTACCAGTATTGGAAATGGAAAAGATATCATTGCTACAGATTCTACGGGCAATCTATACCCACAAATTTTCTACCCTAGATGAACTGATTCACTGAAAGACACAAACAGTAAAATCTCACACAAAAAGAAATAAATAGGAAACCTGATCATCTCTACATTTATTTAAAAGTTAAATCAATAATTAATAGCCTCAAAAAAACACCAGGTCCAGATCTGTTTACTGGCAAATTCTATGAAATATTCAAAATGAAACAATACTAATTTTCTAAAATCCTTTCAAGAAAATAGAAACAGAGGGAATACTTTCTAATCTCATTATTTGATGTCAGAATTACCTTAATTAGGTAATTATCATCACCCTAATACCAAAACCAGACAAAAACATTACAGCATAGGAAAATGACAAACCAATATCTGTCATGGAAATAAGCACAAAAACTTCAACAATATATTAGCAAATTAAATTCAACAGTGTATAAACATAGTTATGTATTACAACCAAGTAGAATGCATTTTAGGTATGCAAGGCTGATTCAACACTTGAAAATCAATCAATGCAACCCATGACATCAGCAGGCCAAAGAAGCAAAATCATATGATCATATCAACTAATGCAGAAAGAGTACTTGACAAAATCCAACAATATTCATAATAAAAACTCTCAGTGAACAAGATTAGAGAAAATTTTTTCAACTTAATAAAAAAAAATTGCAAAAATTCTGGTAGCATAACAGCATACTTAGTGGCAAAAGGCTGGACAGTTTCCCCTGGAGATCAGGAACAACACAAGAATGTCCTCTCTCACTGCTCCTATTCAGCATTACACCGGAAATCCTAGCTTGTGCAATAAGAGAAGGAAAATAAATAAACAGTATACAAATAGGAAAGGAAAAATAAAACTGTCTTTATTTGCAGAGGACAGCATCATCTATGCAGAAAATGTGAAAGAACCTAAAACAAAAAACAAATAAAAAACCCAAAATCAACTTATAAACTTCCTAGAGATAATAAGTGAAGATATCAAGGTCACAGGATTCGAGGTCAACATACAAAAGTAAATTTCTTTCCTATCTACCCCCAATGAACAATTGAGATTTGAAATTTTTTAAAAAATATCATTTACGATAGTACCGATATGAAAAAATATTAAGGCTTACAAAATATGCACAGAACCATGCATGGAGAATGACAAAATACAATGAAAGAAATCAAAGAATAGCTAAATAAGTAGAGAGATATTACATATTCATTGATTGGAATATTTAATTCAATAATGTTAATATGTTAATTCTTCCCAGTTTGTTCTAAAGATTCCAAAAATCTCAATCAACATTCAAAATCCAATCAGACTATTTTTATAAATATTGACAAACTGCTTCTAAAAGTTTTATGGAAAGGCAAAAGACCTACAATAGCCAGCCCAATTCTGAAATAAAAAAAAAGTTGGAGGACCCACACTACCTAACTTAATAAAGGCTGCAGTATTCAAGAAAACATGGTATTCGTGGAAGAACAGATGCATAGATCAGTGGAACAAAATAGAGATCCCAGAAATAGACCAATACAAATATAGTCAACTGATTTTTGACAAAGTTAAAAAGGAAATTCAATAGAGACAGGATTTCAATAAAAAATGATGTGGGAATAATTGACTGTCCAATACAAAAAAATAAAATGATTGACTGATTGATAGATAGATGAATTTCAAATAATGTATGTGATAATCCACCTTCAATGAGATGGATTATAACTTTCTACCCTTTTAGTATGTGCTGTGCACAGTGACTTCCTTCCAAAGAATACAATATGGGAAGTGGAGAAAAACAATAACTATACAGTGGAGAAACTTGACAAGTCATGTTGATAGTATTAATAGATATCTTTGATATGATGTGATGAGAATGGTATTTTGCCTTTGTAGTCTTCTTCCCAAAAACCTATAATCCCAGTTAAATCATAACAAAAACAAATCAGACAAATTCCAATTGAGGGACATTCTATTATGCAAAATATCTGACCAGTACTTCTGAAATTTTAAAAGTTATTTAAAAAAAAAAAGGAAAATCTGAGAAAATGTCACAGCCAAGAAAAGCCTCAGGAGACATGACAAATAAATGTAATATATAAAAAGGGCATCAGGTAAAAATTAAGAAAATCTGATAAAGCATAATTTTAGTTAATAAATAAATATCAATATCAGTTCATTAATTGTGATAAGTGTATCATACTAACATAAAAGGTGAATAATAGGGGAAAATAATAGCAAGATACATGGGAACTCTCTGCACTATCTTTCCAATTTTCCTGTAGATCTAAAACTAATCTAAATTAATATTAAAAGAAAATTGGGATGATGACTCACTCTCTCCAAGCAAAAGATTAAACTGTTTTGTGCTTTTCCCTTGGCCAGTCTGATGAAGCACTCAATTAATTTTTTTCTCCACTGAATAAATAAATAAATACATAAATACTTTAAAAGAAAATTTTTAAGTTTTAGAAAATGAACTGATGACCAGATCCTTAACTGTGGTGACCCTACCAAGATGTTTTCATGAGAAGGACTTTTGAACACTCAGCTAATTCCCCACATGAGATCCTTGCACACAAATAAGAAAGAAAACTGTACTTTCTTATTTTCATCCAGAAAACCATGCATAAAACCCTTCCTGTTCAGTAGATTCCATTTTTATTACAACAGAAAGAGGGGGGAAGTTGGCATCCAAAAACATGACCTTTATTAATAAGAAATTCATTATTTAAAAAAACAAAAAGGAAATAGAAATGCTATGGACACTAAGAAAGCATGATGGCAATGTATCTAGTCCTTTTTGTGCCTATAACCTTTTCAGGAATAACTTGGAGTATAACCAGGGGTTCTACCAGAGTTGAGAAATTTTCACCAACTTGTTTTGGTCATTGAAAATGTTTCCATTCGCTAATAACTTAGAAAATACATTCATTCATTCAACTCAGTTTCCTCATTTTGACACAAACATTGTTGTTTGAGATTGGTATTAAAAAATGGAACCGGACAAAACTATTGTTCTCAAATAGTTCCTGAGTATAATGCACTGTGATGAAGAGTAAAATGTGTACAAAAAGGGGATAAAACCCAGGTCCCAAGGAACTTATGGGCTTGGAGGATGAGGGGCACTTTGGTCACCAGGAAGCCAAGAAAGAAGTTGGAGGAGAAGAGGACCCTCAAGTTTCATCACCCATGTCTCATGCCTCCTCAGCAGCAACACATATACAGTGTGCCCGCTAGTCCTCCAGGAGCTGCCTGGCTTTTCCTCTCCTGCTATGGGTTATAATTACAAAGTAGAAAATGACCTAAAGGAGTCCCTGGTCCTCAGGCAACAGTGATGATCAAACATATACATTTATTTAAACAATTATTGTTTTCTTTTTCTACAGGCATATCTTCTGAATGAAAACTGCAAATACACTATATATTCAAGATATCGCCTGATGATATTGTTTGTACTGATTGTGGATTTATTTCAACAAAAGTATACTTAGAGGAAATATGCACAAAAGTGATGAAAAGTTTTTATTCTCCTACATAATAGTTGTACTTCTAAGAAAGTTTTCTCTGTGATTAAAGATAATCACTGAAAACACCTGGAGGATATGATAATAGTAAAAAATATATTTTTTAAAAATCCCTAAATTTTTATCATGAAAAGATTATATTATTATTATGCTGTATCAAGAATCCATCGAAAACCTTCTTTTCAAAGAATATTTAAGACATGATGATACACCACAGCATGATGTTAAATAGAAGCAAAGAATCATTAAAAGTATGATTTCAAACACACAGGCACACAAACAAACACACACACAGAAATATATAGCATAAAATGCAAAAAAAAGGAAATGCACCAATAGTTGAATAATAGTTCTATGGGTAAAAAGTGAACATTTCTAGTTCATATTTTCATAGTTACAATGTATTTTCTAATCCTTTTCTCTTGAACAGGAACTACCTTAAATTTTTCCCATAATACAAATTTTACACATATCTAAAAAACATATTTATTGTACTTTTAAAAATCAGATTTACTCAAAAGAAAGTAATTATTCAAAATTAGGACTCTCCTATGCAGTTGCTGTAATCAAAAATTATTTTGTCAATCCACAATAAAGTGACTGATGTTTGGGAAAATACCATCTTGCTTTTTAAAAACAGGATCCGTGCTCCATTTCATGGATAGGGTTGCCATGAGGACAAAATGTGTTGATTGTATCAGTCCTTTGAAAAGTAAAATGCTAAGTATTATTGTTGTTGTTGTTGTTGTTGTTGTTGTTACTCACTTGCTGTAAGTGGAGGCTCTAATTTTACATATTTCTCCATGGGTTCTTAACCTAACCAGACCTAGGTGTTTGCTAAATTACCCACCTCCCTTTCATTAATTCCAAGAGATTTCACTTTATTCGTAGGAAGCATTAAAAGAAAACATTATCCTGTTTCAGTTTTTGATTAGTTTCTTTTGGGGGTACGACATAGATTTTAATCAATAGGAGGGAAATAAAAAGATGGGGACGATCTTTCTTCACAAGTACTCGGCCCTGACAAAATCGCTTTGGAAAATGAGTTTCACTTTGTCCTGGTCCTTCCTTCTTCAGCCTCACACCGAGGCCAAAGTTCACACACTTTCTTTGATCTGCTCTTTTGAGCAAATTTGAAGTGAGATGTTATTTAGAAGAAGAAACTAATGAGAAGATATTTTCTGGTGAAAACAATTGCCAGGACATGGAAACCCCACCCACTAGCAAAACTCGAGCTAATCGGGGGCCCCTGGGGAAATGGAAACACAAGCTGTGACCCTCTTGGAAGAACTGGCCTTAAGGCGACTGGACGCAGCCCATTGGACACAGTCGGTTAGACTGTCGCATCAGGGTCAATAACAGAACTAGGAACAATTTTATCGACTGATTATTACACGAATAATGCTCATTAATAATTGCTGCAGTTCTTCCAGCACATGCTCTCACATGGACGTTCATTTCACTGGCAAAGTTTGGATTATCTCCATATTCCAGTCGAGGTGTTTGAACTGGCGTGACTTGAAAAGATATGGGACATGGGATTTAAATCCAGTTTTGTTGACCCCAACGCCCTTAATCTTTCCTATATGGTTGAATTTCCTATTGAAGGAGTCGTGTACGTAGGAGTGGTGGTAATTGACCACTGTCTCCTGTTCTCAATCCTTTAGCAAACCCCACCCACATGGGGGAGAAGGAACGTAAAGAGGGTGCTGGGTGAGGGCCAGGGGGAGGGAGGTGCAGCTAGAGGTCTACACGGGAGTCAAACTGTTGAGAGGTCAAGAATTAAGAATGTGGCTTTTATTATGCGTGTTGTGGGATCCAAAGGTTTCTTGAATTGTGCCTGGGAAAATGAGGATTTCTGAGCTGTATTTTAGGGAGCTGTGTGGAGAATTGCTTAGAGAAGGGCAAGGCTTGAGAATTCAATTAAGAGATTAGTCTGAACAGAAGAGCAATCATGTGGATCTGAACCTGAGTCCTCTCGGTGGGAAGGAAAAGTCTATGACAAACGAAACAAATTACCCAAGGTGCATTGATAGGAATCAGTGACAAAGTAAATATTGAGGCTAAGAGAGAGGTAGGAAAGAAAGAGGATCTCTGAGACTACTACCCATGAAACTAAAACGAGCGTAAAAATAGTATGAGATAAGAAAACCAGGAGTTGGGGTGGAGAGGTTGTAATTCCGTTCTGGACTGGAATTGATCACTTTAAAACATTACAACTAAGAGCTAACCTTCTGAAGATCAGTGAGCTGTAGAATCCTCTGATATAATTTTGGTCATATTCTCTAATGTACTGATTTACAGGGGAAAATATAGCATCGGTCATTAGAAGAAAGCCTAACTGTGGCTAAGAATAGTTCTAGGCTCATGGGGGGATTAAGCAAGAAAGGAACTCTGTGTACTTAGAAGTTGGATGTAACTTCATGGGAAACGACAAATACTTGAGAAAGGACATAGAGAAGCAAATCCTTGGGGACGCAAAACAGGATCAATGAGATGCCTTGGTTCTACATTTTTAAAACCCCATGAGAAGAGGAATAGACAGATGGCTCTTTAAAGCATAGGCTGAACTTTTCTTTTTTTCATCTAAGAAAGAAAAACTACTCTTGCCCTTAATTTACCCTCACTACACCCATAAATAGAATCATGTGTGCCTTTTACTAAAGTACAACTGTCAATAAGCACATTAATATCTAAATTTTCATTTCTTGGATATCATCCTAATATAATGAACACATCAATCTATTCAATATTTTTTCCTAACTTATCTGAACAAAAAGTATAGTAAAACAACTTGGTTTTGAAAGGCTTTTTCCCCAATAATAATGACAAGCATTCATTTGAAAACTCTATATGCCTGTATATGTATTTTTCTTAAGTAGGATTAAAGACACTCATAAAAACATAACAGTCACTATGATTTACTGAGATTCCTTTTATGGATTGTGTTGACTGACAGCATCAGAGTACATGGCATTGTCTCTCCTTCCCAAGTGTTGACTTCTGAAGTTGACATAGAGTTCAAAAAAGTCTCGTTCTATAAGGTCCGCAGAATCCAACACAATAACAAGGTCATAAAGTAAATGAAAACTTGAAAACTGGAACCATATCTTCTTAGGGTAGGCAAAGATCTGCAAAAGTACTGGGTATACCTCAAAAGTGTTGGTAGCTTCTATTTCTATACTTTAGGTTAATATCTGCATTCATGGATTGCTAAATTGACAGGTTCATTGGTTCAACACATGACCATTTGCCCCATGCTTATGCACGGGGGTTCTTCTTTGAAGAGTTTCTCTGCTGTTCATTGACAACCCACTCTCCTCTTCTCATGGAATTTGTAATATCCAGACACTTAAACTTACTAGTTTACTCAAATTCATTAACTCAAGAAAAAGCACTAACTAGACAAATATTTATTGGTCACACGTTATATAAATCACATCAGACAAATTAATCTGTTAGACGACTTACCTGGTTGTTTGACCAAACTCACTGGAGGGATTTGTAAAAATGGCTCAACTAATTCTGTGTATAGAAACAGCAATGTAATCAATATCTGAAAAGACCTAGATGTTTAATGTCAGTGGACAAAATTGTCTGGGAGTTTTATACAGAAGATCAAACAAGTTTCAAGTTATTTGTTGTCACGAAGGTAACTGACATAATGTGTCAGTAAATGAGCTATAGAATAGGGACCTGGAAAGGAGACATTTGCTCCTGAATATGCCATTGGTGACTGGGTGGGCATACATTCGCTCTTCTCTGATTTGACATGTCCTTCAACAAATTGTAAAACGTACTCTAATAGGCTTGCACTGCCATATGGCAGGCGAAAGCTGCCTTCCATACTAAATGCCACCAACACAGATTTCTGTTATATAATAAAATATGCAAAATACATAATACATATTCTTTAGATGAGATTATAATCTCTGCCAGATTCATATTTTTTCTATCTGTTTCTAGAGTTCTTTTCTATTAAAGTTGTTACTTTCATTCATTTATTCAAATATTTTTGGTGTATACTATGCTCCAGGCATTACATTAGGATCTGGGGGTAGGAAGATGAGAAGAACCTGGGAGGAAATGATACCTAAACAAATATCTATTCCAGCATGCTTCGTATCACATGGAAAGTTCACACATGGCATCGTGGGAATGTGAGGGTGAGACAGACAGTGCCAGGAAATGCTAGGATGACTTTGTGTTTCCAGGGGTCCTTTCAGAGCTAAAACTTGGTGAACACAGAGTTATCACTGAGGTGGGGGAGGGAGAGAGAGAAGTAGAGTGACCCATCCTAGGCTCTTTATAGGATAGCTGGTGACAGACCTGGGTCTAGAATGTAGGCCTAAAACCCAAATGTCCTGACTTCAGGTCCAGTGTTATTGCCACTAAACCATATAGCTGCAAAACAACTTAGTGTGCCTAATGTTTCCTCTATCTGATTTTGCATTTAACCAAAGTCTTCAGTACTTTAATGCAAAGTTATTTGAGAGCATAGACTTCATTTTTCAATCTTTACCCCCAGTGCTTCACAGAGGAGCAGTCATAAAGTATATGCTCAAAAACTTTTGTTGAAGGAGTAAATAAATGAACGGGCTAAGTAATGTAGGTACAAAGCAAGGCTGTGAGAAAGTAGGTAGGTAAATAGATAAATGGCAGATGTAGAGACAGATATTTCGATAGAAATCAGAAACATTTTTTCAGTCTCTCAAATTATTCTAGAAATCTGTCTCTAAAGCTGATCCTACTAGAGGTGTTGCTTTTATTATTTTCATTCAAGATTATAATATACTGTAGATTTTAACCTTTGTTGCCTGCCAATCCCATTGCCCAACTAAAAAATTAGGACCTCCTCTCTTGTCATGTAGATATTAAATTATAGACTATCAAAGAAAATCTTAGCACCAAAGCCTTTTGGCAGAAGAAAGGACACACTAAAGCTAAAACACGTGTGTGAATGAGCCACACTCCAGATGACGATGATGATGATATCATAAAGAAAAAGACATTGAGACTGACTCAAGTTTTGCGCTGTTAATCATGGTATTTTGGGATAGTCAAAGCCACTGAGTCTTACATACTTTTAATATTATTTCAAAGGAGTCACCATATCACATCCTCATTTTCTTCCACTTGATACATTTTAAGGAACAATGAAACAACTTTATCAAACTAAGCACAGCAAAGGAAGAAAAACTTTTATGAGAATCTTGTGCCTTCCCCATTTCACCACATTAGAGATTGGAATTTATAATCACTTGAGTAAATAATTATATTTTTCAGGTTGGTGCTATTGGCAATACATCTCACTTCCGTTCAAATTTTGATTGGCCTGTTAAATTTTTACTTTTCTAATAATAATTTAAAAAATAACTAGTTGCTAAGAGAACAGTATTTTTCTTCACTCTTCACACATACATGTTACCAATAATATTCTTTTTCTTTACTTAAAACACTTTGATAATGTTTCCAAAGACTCACAATATTTTTCTTATCCCTCACTCCTAAGAGGAAAAATGTTTAAATCTCTCAGATAGAATTTCTTCAGCTCCCGTAAGGAATTTCACATTCTCAACACCCTTGCATTTAACTTAATGTTTTTCAGATTTCCAAACTCTATTACCACAATGCTAAACAAATAACTACAGTTCAAGGGTCAGCAAAAGGGACCTATTAGGTGAAAGGTTGAATAACTTGAAAGAAAAGACTTACAATTTTAAGAAAGAGGTTTAACAGGTTTGAGACCTCTTGTGTGCTGGCAAGAGTCAACCTATTTAGTCTCTTCATCACCAAGGTGTTAACTTTTTAGCTGCTGGGGATTTGAGCTTTATTAGGTTTTCTCTTTCCATTTGCTTATTAAGTTAGAGGAAACATTACTTCATGGCCAAAACAATATTTCAGATTTTATGAATCAGCCTGCCTTAGGGAAAGATTGAGTTAAATTTGTAGCCTGAATTTGTTCTCATATTTATAACCAAATTAATTCTGTAAACATGATTCTTAAGAAACACATTGAACCATTCAGGTTAAAACAGATGTTACTCATCCATTTAAAAAAAAAAAAAAAAAAAAACCTCAAATGTGATTCTTTATGTATCTATCTACTCAGAAGAAGGAAAGTGACCAGGGGTATGCAAGGCAAGCCAAGGCATGTACAAAGAGTCTTACTATCATATTTAAATTTTTCTTTCCCTCTTCCTTCCTTCCTTGAGATTTTGGCAAAAAAGAGAAAGAAAATTTTGCTGAATCTGTTTTCAATGACTACATGGCCTGCCCATGACTTTGAAGGAGAAATGATTAGCTCATAAATGATTAGCTCTCTCTCATATTATGAGAGAGATGCATAGAAAAATTGAGAGCTGACAGGTTTTTGCAGAGATGAGGACATGGAAATTTGGCACCAATGAATTCATTCACCCATTCTCCATTCACTGAACGATGACTAAGTGAGGCCCCCAAATGTGAAAAACACAGGGCCCGATACAATTTGTGACATGCTCTAAAGAAAGAGCCCTTGGAGACTGAGTGCATATTAGGAGAGGATTTGTTTCAGATGGTTGAATGCAAATAGACCCTAAAATTCAAAATAAGTTCAAGATTTTTAGTTGTGCAAACTGGGCGGTAAAAAATATTACATGAACACTGCCTGGGTTAAAAAGAATGTAGACTGAGATCGCCCAGGTTTAACTGTGGTCTAGATACGTATATATCCGGGTTTTCACCCCCAAATATTCATCAGCAGGGCCAATTTCTACTTGTAGTTAGACAAAGGACAGCCAGGGGCCCCTCCCTAGCCTCGTGATAATTCCTGCAGCCACTGTTAAGTTATACAACTAAGTCATTCCCACCACTGATACTGGATACATTTTCGTAATCCGGCTTAATAGTAGGAAAAGTTTCTCTCCACCCTAGAGATTGAATTTTCTTTTGAGTAACCCCAGAGATGCAGGATGATGAGGGCAGGGTTCATTTTGTCCATCCAGAAGATACCTCGTGTGTATCCAGAATTTTAGACAATGTTGTGAGTTACACTTCACCTATTCTTTCTTATTCCATTTTCTTGCTTTATTACGAATACATGTATTTATGTCTCAATAAGCCCCACTTAGATATGTGGGCTATTTTAGAGCAGTGCATTAGTCCGTTTTGTGCTGCGATAAAGAAATACCTGAGGCTGGGTAATTTATAAAGAAAATATGTTTATTTAGTTCACGGTTCTGCAGGCTGTACAAGAAGCAGAGCACCAGCCTCTGCTTCCGCTGAGGGCTTCAGCGAGCTTCCAATCAAGGTGGACGTCAAAGGGTAGCAGATGTGTCGCACGGTGAGATCAGGAGCAAGAGAGGGAGGAGGTGATGCCAGGCTCTTCTGGAGTGAACTAGTAAAGCAAGAACTCACTCATCCCTGCAGGGTGTGCACTAAGCCATTCATGAGGGAACCCACTCCATGACCCAAACACCTCCCACCAGGCCCCACCTCCAACACTGGGGATCAAATTTCAATGTGAGATTTGGAGGTGCCAAACATCCAAACCATATAAAGCAGAAACTGTCTTACTGGTTTTTGGATCCTTGAACCTTAGCACACAATAGTGATGGGAGATCAATAGTTTTAATTGAATATGCTCCAGAGAAAGTAGATCACAACTGTATAAATGACTTGGGGATCTAAGGTGACTTCAGACTGGAGCTTTCCTTAGGGGTATCTACAGAATAGAAGTGCAGCTAGGACCATGCCTTTCCAGTGGAATCAAGTGAAAGTGAAAATACAGGTCTGTGTTCTCAAGGTTGTTCTAGATCTTATCAAGTCCCCAGAAGGTGTGTGCTCAGCTTGTGCTTGGCTGGCACTTCCAGGCTATTGTGCAGCCAGAGACCTGCCTGAATGGTGTTGGTAAAACACTGTTTGGATAGGCCAATCTAGGATCAGACGCTGGGGAGGCAGGATGACAAAGAAGGCAGTTTTCCTAGCCTTAGAGTGGCCAGGGCAGGCCTGACTAACAGAGGAACTTCCAGCGGTAGGTATAGGCAGTTAGTCCCCAAGAACCAAGCCCAGTGCTTTGACCTTAACTGCTGGAAAGAAAAGAGCAGCAATGACTAAATTTACAAGCAGCCCTTGCATTTACTACGAATTACGTTGCTGGAAAAGGCATTGCAATTCAAAATGATGCACAGAGAATCTGATTTTCCCATTGAAACAGTGTTCTAACAGGGGATCCTGTGTCTGTCCAATGGCCTGTTGCTTGATGACTTACAGAAATGACAGCAAACACCACATTTAATTAAATGCGTAACATACCTGAATGCTAGAAGGTGCAAAGCTTTCCAAGGTGTGTGTGGAAGGCATTTAAACTGCGGGTATAAGGACAAGACTGCCTCTTTAACTTTTATCAAATAGTATTTCTTTAAGAAAATTCCTGCAGAGGAAAACAGGGAAATGTGGAATTTAAATAAAATATTCAAAGTTGATATTGGCAGAAAAGATGTGCAAGACAAGCAGAGACAAAAGCATGTCATGATGCAGGAAACGCGAGCAATACAATGGGCACGATGCCTGGTGCGCGAATCTCAAGCAAGGGTCCAGATGCAGTTGGACACAGAGTCGACGTGGAAATCGCAGCCTTGAACTTAAGTAAGCCATAAATAAAAACATGAAAATAGTAGCCCATGAACAAGAAATCTAGGTTCGCAGGCTCTCAAGTTAAAAGAGAAAAAGAGAGAGAAGGAAGGAAAGAGGGAAGGAATTAAAAAAGAAAGGGAAGAAGGGAGAGGGAGGAAAGAAAAAGAGAAACAGGGAAAGAAAAAACAAAAGGAAAGAAAGAAAGAAGGAAGGAAAATTAAGACCTTCCAGCTAAACATACCAGATTTACTACTTCCTAGCAAGGGTTTCTTTGCTAGGGTTTCAAAAGGCAGAGATAAATGAAATGTGGGGAGAACACAGAGATGTCAGATACATTTCTGTAAAGCTGTGAGTATTTTCAGAGTATTAAGTTTAATGTGCTGAATAAAACAAGACAGAAAAGAACTTTAGGCTTTATAGCTGTTAGTAAACAAAACTAAACAAAACGTGTAAAATTTTTTTTGCAAATATGGCGAAGACAATTGAGAGACATCATCACACATGCTCCTTTAACCCCAATGCGGTTTTAAAAGAGAGTAAGAGGAGAGAGAGAGAGAGAGAATATCAAATGGACATTCCCCATAAATTCCCATTGAAGTAGAAATAGGGAAACCCAATAAAATAGACTTCTTTCCATATTCTTTCCTAATAGGGAAACAAGCCAATTCTTTGTCAGAATGCTTTGAAATTGATGATTTTTCCCATTAAAGAATGGGAATTAGTCCCATTAGTCTTTGGGATTAAAGAATTAGTCCCAAATTCTAAGTTATATGGGAGAGTGAACTTTCAAAAGTAGGTAAAAATACTATAATTTTTAATTATTTTTTTTTAAAAAAGAAACTTTACTTTTGGGTTTAAACCGTGTGTGCATATATGTGTGTGAACTTTCCGCCTTCTCTCACGATTTTTATTCTCGTCTTTGGAGGAGAAGCAAAATTCCTATATGGATGCAGTCTGGATCCTGAACCTAGGAGACCCAAATTGGGGGTGACAGTAGTATAGTTTTCTACCAGCATAAAAGTAGAAATCCAGGTGGTTCTGGTAAAATTATGCAAAAACCTGCTTTCTTCTTCCTCCAGACAGACAGCCAGTCTACATCTCTCTACCTCCCTTGCAGTCGGGTGTGGACAGATGTTGGTGATTATACTAATGGAACATAAGCAAAGTGATGTGAGCCCCGGCCAGGCCTGGGCAACAGAAACCTCTTGGGAACAAGCCTCCATACCCTTTTCCTGTTCTGCAGTGAGCCTGGTAGCCACCTGCTGAAGATGCTGGAGCCACAAGCTGGACAGCACCAGGGCCTCTGACTTGCTTCGTGGAAGACTTCACCTTGGAGAAATGCCCACTTGGAATATAGGTGATTCAGAAATAAATTACATTATATGAAGCCGCTGCCACGTGGGATAAGTAGCATTTGCAGTAGCCATCATCACCTTAACAAAGAGAATCGCCACACTGTTCTTACCTCTTCCCACTTTTCTACTACCAGACACTTTGGGTCCCGGTGGCATCTGGATCTGAAGAACTCTAAGCTACTGGTGCAACCATTGGCAGACACTCACTGTCATGTCTGATGCCTGTCACAGAGGCACTGCATGAAGAGAAGTAACTTTTTAAAGTCCCTCCTCTGTTCCAGTCACTTTCATAGTTTTTCCGGTACCCCCATGATTACCATGTTAAGATCAGTGAAATGAGATGAGGAAATACTACGGGCTGTGCACCGCAAACCTCTAGGATGTGTGATTCCTGTGGATTCACATTTACAGAAGGCCCTCTGAATTTGCTCAGAGTGCAGGCTGCACAAGCCCAGGTAAATTGATAGGTAGTATCAAGAGAAAATCTCTTTTTCCCTGGTAAGACTTTTTTGTTCTTCAGTACCTAGAAATCTTTCTCTGCTTTTTCCTTCCTGGAATCTCTCACTCCTTGGGAAGTTTCAATCCCATGAAAGGGCTTCGTGACACAACTTTCTTCCAGTCATGTAAGTCTGTTTACCGCTGTGTTGCCAGATCAGCTCCAGGATGGATTTTCCCATTTGTCCAGACATTAAAATTATTTTTGTTTTCTCTAAGCAAAGATTTCATTAAGGAGCTTATTAATAACTCAGATATAACCTGATAAAGACCTGTCAGATAAAGACTGTTGCAAGCAGGAGCAAAGCACAACATTTTAAAAAGTGTACCTGTTTCCCTTAAATTATCAAGAATTGAACGAGAAAAAATGAGGCATGATTTATCTATGTTATATCACCTCGAGTTCTAAGGCAACCAACTTCCCTGTTGTCTTGTACAGACTTGGCCCATCCCAAATTTCTGGTAATTTTCTCATTGGTGGCAATTATCCTCAGGGCATCATGGCCATGCCTCATTGCAACCTTCTACATGAATTGAGAGGTAAGGGGAGAAAAATACACCCACACAGAAGAAATAAATAAATAAAATCTGTCAGCTTAGCATTTTGTTCTAGGCATTGCACAAATAAGCATTTTACACATTCCCAACACAAGTTGAAAGGTTCTAATGATTTTTTTTTTAAATTGAGATGATTAGGAAGATGTAGTTAAACAGAACCACAATAAGTGAGAGTATGAGCCATAAAAAGACTGAGAAAAAATTGGCACACGGGGCCTCCTGCCACTGGGAAGCATCAGGGAACCGCAGCTCCCCGTTGAGATGCTTCAGCGCCAGGCACAGCTGCGGGAGACTGGAGAAGTGACAGGTTTCTCGACAGCAATCTGGAAACATGTACGCTCTGTCCTCAGAGATCACTAGGGATAACTGGATGGATCACAGCAGTTTCCACTAGGTGAGGAAGTACTCAGTGTTGGATAATAAAGGCGGACGTCAATGCATGAGAGGTATTAAGTGATCATCTTATTTGAACTTGACAAACAAGGCTTCACATCAAGTTCTCATTTAACCGTGTTAAGCAAGTAACATAGTGAAATATTTCCTTTTCCTCTGCTTCGTTAACTGCCTGACTAAATTGTTAACCTTTATCGAATACTTACTAAGTGCCAGCCGCTACACTGAACACTTGGTAATCATCGTTTGATTTAATATCCGTCAATCAAACAGATGATATTTATTGAGAACCTACTATGGGGGAGGCAGATAATAAGGAAATGCTAAAAGGGAATACAATAAAAGTGCAGTTTCAGCTCTCCCAAACATTGTCAATATAATTGGGGAGATAAGATGTGAAAGCACACGCGTGGGGAAAAGTACAAATTAATGTATTACTGAGTGATAATGATTGGCAGGAGGCAGATTGGATAGCTCCAGCCAGCACAGAGAACCTTTCGCATGTGAGAACTTTGCAAAGAACACAAGCGAGCAGGGCGGAACGTCCAGGCGGGGAACCCGTGCTCGCCGCAGAAAGCTGAGACAATTAGGGAAGGTCTTGAAGACAAGGGTATCATTACGATCCCTAATTTCACATTTACTTGTATACGTAAACAAAACCTAGACTATAACTTTCAACTTTTCACGTTTTCCCATTTTCCCACATATAAACTAATTCACCATGTAAAAATTATTTTCAGTAAGATATTGACTAATTTTGACACACACACACACACAGAAATCCTAGGAGTTTTCTAATTCCACATTTGGCTATTTCTAAAGATAAAATTAATCAGATCTATTTTTTTCCTTTATTTTTAGCCAGATATTCTACTTACCTTGAAATCTTGGCTTTAAAAATAAATGTCCCATTTTTTTTTAAGTGGCCAGATATTTGAGGCCCCAAAAGGCATCTTTATTTTGTGTAAATTTGTCATGCCAGTTTTTTATTTTACTTAAATGTTTATGTGAGCCAGGTTGGGGCTGAGATTACCCAAAACGTTACTATGTATATAATATAGTGCAGAGCTATGTGTTACGTAAATGCATTGCATATATGGGGCTGAATTTCTCATTTGTTGTATAAAAATGAAAACTCTTACCTTGAAGGATAATTATTACAAATTCCCTGTAAGAATAAAATATCACCAAGCAGCATACCTCAGGGAATAAATCTGCATCATACTTTCATGAAATTTGCACACAATACAGGTCAGATGGTTAATGAAGCCATAAAACATACTATGTCTGAAGTACTAAACATCACTTTATTCAGTTGGCCTTGGTGGTTAAGAGAGCAGAAGATGTTTATTGCCAGAAGTCACCCCTCGCGCCTCGGAAGGCCCATTCATAGGCAGCTCTTTGTAAATAAACATATAACCTTTGCAAAGGTAATTTAAAGCTGTGCCTTAAAGAAGATGCTAAGAGCGCAGACAGAGAGAGAGAGAAGGAAGATAAAAAATCTCATGAATAAAGTCGAAGGCTGCAGGCTAAGGTGGTTATTAAGTCCCAAGCTGTTTTTCCTTCACTTTTCCTCACCACTGAAATAAAAACAATTATTGCTATGATGCTCTAAAATTAGAACACATTTGTCGTCTTTTAAAGGCAGCTACACTAAACTTGAGCTCGGCAGTAAAAAGCAGAGGCAAAGAAAACAGTTGTGCCCTAGGCCTGCCCTCTCCGGGTGTGGCAGCAGCTTGGGAGGAAAAAGATCAGGCAGCTTGAGTCTGGGTTTGTGCAGACACTTCCTTGGAGGAAAAGGCATCGTAAAAGGGGTTTAAGAAATCCCATTGGATGGTTTCCTAGGGCCTTGGTGTTGCAGTACACTACTAAAACGCCCTGCACCGGGATTGGCAGCTGCCCCACCAGTTAAGGAAGCCTTATTTTTCCAGGTGGCCCACCTTCGGGAAATGGGCCGGCGCGCGAACATTCTAGAGAACCCGGGGTGGTTAACCAAGTTTATTCCCTGCCTTCCCTACAGCTGCGTACAGAGACACTTGCCTAAATCATCAATTACTAATGACCAGAAAGTCTCTATATTACTTTGGCTAAGAGGAAAAAGTCAAAATTTGTGACTCTGGTTAGAACACCAAAGTGAATTGGCCAAATGAGACTTTTATTCCGAAAATGCAAGTGTTCCCACCTCCCCCAGCCCACATTTACCTCAACTTCTTTAGACATCTCAGCCAAAAAAGGTTTGGCCGATCCCCTTAATTACAGAGGTAATTGCCTTAATTCTCTCTTCACTTTACTAATGTAGCTCTGGCTCTGAATCTTAAGCTTTAGCCATCCATTAGATCATTGTAATTGAGAAAACAAAAATAAACAGAAAAAACAAAAATCTGGGTTATGCCCACATTAATCCTAACCTTTTTTAACAACATGGTGAAGAGCCAGAAGATAGATCAATCAATCAATAGACGTATACATGATATATATTAAGCATATACTTAGAGTAAAAATAGATTTCCAAGGGAGAAATATTTTCACACATTCCAAGCACAAGTTTTGAGATTGTTCCAATAAGAAAAGTAGTCCTCTGTTATGCAAATATTTGATTGTACTTACAAATAATCCTGAATTCCACCCTGGATGTGTTTTGTTGTTTTGTTCTGGTTTTTCTTTCTTTCTTTTTTTTTTTTTTTTTTAAGCTTAAGCCGGAAGATGTGGGGGCTGTGAGAATTGAGTGCTGTAATTTTCCACCGTCCCCGTGTTTTGCACTTCTCCGGGGGTCACACGTCTTCCTAGGCTGTGAGTACTCATTCCCTCTCCTGCCTTCTGCCATCCAGCAGTGAAGGGTGAGTTCCAGCCAAGGATGCTGAGAGACAAGGGCCATCCTCCGCTCTATCAGCCTGCCAGCCGCCCCGCCTTTTCAAAACAAAGTAGCAAACTGCTGGCTTTTAGTGTGGCCCCTGTGGCAATTCTGAGAAAAGAAGCAGCTTTCGTTTTAATGTTATTGTAAAATGTCTAGAGATGCTTAGCTATAAGGCACTATAAAAGTTTAAGATATTATTGTTAAAAGGACACAGTAAGGCCATTCATGGCAAAGGTTCATCCGAGTGCAAAACCACGGCCGCTGAACAAGGAGGAGGAGAATCCAGGAAGGTTTTTGTTGTTGACGATGATGTTGTTTTTATTTTCATTTTCAAGTCTTTCTGTCAACAATTTTACAGGATACAGCTATTTGAGGTGCTACAGATAGGGACTTTACATCAGCTTTTTTTCTTTGTACCAGGAAAATTGCAGTTTTATTGAACTGAAAAAGCATAAAAGTACACGTCGTCCTCAGAATAATCAACGATTGCAAGGTGAATTTATTAACCCACAGACAAATCATCTTGTTTCTAATTCTGGCCCCAAGTTCCTTCTAACTTTGCTTCATTCCTTAGACATGCTGTTTTGGTGATTGCGGATGCTTCTTTGGCCACATCTTTTCAATTATCTATACGATGTGTCTATAGTGGAAAAGTGAACCGGGTTCATCTTCTGGGTAATTCAAATTGAAAACCCTCTGGTAACTGAAAACAGTGTTTTGTGTTTTCAGTATCGTTCCTTCAACAGATACCTACTCTTTTGTCTACAGACACTGTTGTAGCTTCTGGGGACAAAATCATAAGCAAAGCAAGCAAGCCTGGTGCCTGCCCTCATGGAGTTCACAAGCGAGTCAGGGAGACACACATTCATCAAATGAGCACATGGAAAAATATAAAAATCCTGGCTGCTGCAAGTGCTATGAAGAAGTAAAAGGGGCTGAGTGTCTAAAATGGGGCACATGACCTAGCCAAAGAAAGATTTCTCGGGAAATAATAAGAGCGAGCATGTATTAAAAACGTACTACATGTCACAGTATCGTTCTAAACACATAGTTGTATTTTTTCTCTGCAGGCCTTTGGGACAGATACAATCTATTCCTATTCCCACTTCCGAGATGAGAAAGCTGAGGCTGAGAGTGGATAGAGACTCTCAAGCTGAGATCTGAGTTTGAATGGTTAAGTCAACACGGGCTGGGTTATACTGTGTTAGCAAGCGCCCCCAGGATACGAAAGAGTACTCCTTGAACAGAGACAATCTGTGGCAGGTCCAGACCAGTCTCCAGGTCTGCCGTCCTCCCCATGGTGGTTTGGCATTCCACGATACTGCCACCTGTCTTGAAAACCCCATCTCAACGCGGCGCTTCTTGGTTTACTGCAGCAGTGGGGAAGAGGGTAGAAAACAGAATGCGGTTCTTGTCGGCTTTCACCTTCCCGTAAAGCACATGGGTTACCCTTGCGTATCTTTGGCCAAAGCAAATCGCAGAGCCGTGGCTAACGTTGGGTGAAATCGTTTTGTGTGGTCAGGTTAGTTCCTGTGCTAACATCAGGGAACACCGGCAGAGTATACCAGTAGGCTGTGTGGAGGGAACAAGCCCGACGCAGGTGGTGTCATGCATAAAAACCCCTGGTAGGGATTAAGCGTGGGAAGGATGGCGAAGGCCGACAGGAGACAGGTTTGGAGGGACTAGCGGGAGTCAGACCGTGCGGGGCCACCCCACTGTGTTCACCACGCTGAGCGAGTGTTCAGTAAATGCCCCCCCATGCCAGGTCTCACTCTAATCACTTTATTCAATACAGCACTCGATCCTCACCAAACTCATTCTGCATTCTGTTAAATCTAAGGCACCGTCAACTATAAATCAAACCTCTAATTTATGTATTATTATGAAAGAAAAGAAGAAAGTAAAAACCACTGCCAATGGAACTATGGCACTGTGCTTTCTTATCACTTCGAATGTTCATTTTATACTCGAGGGGGCTCTTTTAGACTGAAGTATACCAATATTATCATCTGTTATTCTTATGTATATATATGTGTGTGTACATATGCATGCAAAATAAATGAGGTAAGGAATGCCTAATACTTTTTTACATTCAGAGTATGACTCCACTGAATCAGGTTTTTACTCCAAATCATTGATGTCAATGTCTCAGTTTTCATTTCCAGTGTGGTTCTCCATGCCATGAAGAGAGACAAGAGATGACGACGAACTCCTTTAAGACAATAGCTACAAGCCGTAGATGCTGGACTCCCAGGCCAGCTGTGCAGTAATGAAGAGTCAGCCTGCTCTTGGCTCCTACTTGAGGAATGTTGCTAAACATGCCTGATTTGTCATCCGTCTCCACCCCCTCCCCATACTTCTCTGGTTCCTAATAATTAGAAGAGTGCTCACTATAGTTTCTGGAATTTTTTTCCAAGTCATTAACAACCATTCTGCTAGTTTTGATGCTGAAGTTTTTGATGTTTACACATGTGCAGGCAGCAGCAATTATACCACAACTGCCACCTGGAAAACAGTGATTATAGGATACCTTCTATTATAAGACACAGTCTGATTTCAAGATTCTTAAAATGCGAGAAAATATGGGAATTGAATGAATGTGGTAGTCACGTTTAGTGAGTTCTTACTTGTACAAGATATTGAATTTAGCACTATATATTAACTTATTTAATCTGTGTAGCAAGTCAAGGTAAATGTTATATCTATGGCCACTTCATGGAGAAGGAAAAAGAATTGCCCAAATCAAGGATCTTGGTGCAGAACTGTGATCTGAAACATGGTATGTCAAGCTCTCAAACATTACAATTCATGGCTGAGGGGAGAAATAATTACAAGTGATTTCCAGGTTACAAAGCAAAACTCAAGGCTGTTGAGTGATATTGCTGACTTGAAGTGGCAAAACTGGGATTATTATTCAATATTCACTTTGTCTATATAGATGCAATCCTGATCTATGTTTATACAAAATTGCCACCTACGTTGCAGGTCTGGATTTTAAACATTTCCCAAATGGAGAAATCACACAGGTAAAATATGATTGATTTTCTCAGTGGAATTTGTTGCAATGATAATGCCAAATACGGAGAACTAGAAGATGACTTTGGTCAGAACTCCAAAGGCATGCTCCCCAGTAGTGCTCCCAGGTCAGAGACATATGAACATAGTGTGCCCACAGGCAGATCTTCTGTGCATTTTTCCTGAGTCTCTCAGGGTCACTTACAGTGGACTCACTTCTGTCTCACCTTCAGCAATCTGTCCTTTCCCTGAACATATTTCTTTCTGAATCAAATGCGAAGACAGTGAGGAGGTTACTCAAATCCACTATACCCTGGCAAGGGCTCTTGAGAGCTTCTGCGACTCCGCAACCCTGGCCCGCCATTCTCATTACTATGACCTGAATACCTACACTCAGATCTGATCTCTTTCTCGGGTGGATCCTGCCAACAAGTGAAATTAGCCATTCAGAAAAGCCTCGCTAGAGGTGAAAAAATATAGTTTTCCTACTCCTATTACAGACCCCCACGTGAACCCGAAGAGTTTAATCTCAGACCAAAATTGAGAATTTTAAGCTCAATTTCCATTTCCTTTCAGCCCAAATTTGGTATCTTTATAAAAATAAAATAAAATAAAATAAGATGGTTGTAAAAAATATTCATTAGGTATTTTGGACACCAAAAACATTAAAAAATAATAAAAGAAGAGTTCAATGAGTTAAGTGTAAATAAATCAGGAACATATGGGTCAAATTTTCCTTAATATATACTTGGGCTTAAAATTAAGCGAAACATACTGGAGGGAAAAAAACTTTCTCTGGTTGTGCCGAAACAGGAACATTTGGAAAGAAACTGGCAACATTTGACAAATCTAGAGTACAGCCAATTTCACCCATCTCTTGGTGACAAAAATCTGGAGACCAGACAGTTGTCATTAGGGAAAGGATAGAGTGTCCTGATTAAGGACATTGGAGAATAATAATTTTTTTTTCCTCCCAGCACTCAAACTCTTATATGTACACAATTATTTCATCCTAGTGAAAAAAAAAAAGATGCATACTCTAAAAAACGTTCTGACTTGGCTTCTCATGGTATATTAAAAGCATACTGTAAAGGAATAGACTTAAAGTTTGGAGGTTTAACCCCAGGGAGAGAAAATTATGGTTCTTTCCATTTATCCATGAACCCTGCAGCTGGTAAGGCTGTACTCTGTTAGTAATTATACTGAACAGATGAGGGACTTTTTAATTTTTTTTTTTATTTTGACCTGCAGTTAAACAAAATTTGCTTGTTTTATTTTTGGTTTAAAAATGATGAGGCAGCACCAACCCCAGTTTCACCCCAGAGCTGTTGATTTTTCCCCCTCCTTCCTAATTTGTTTCAGACTACGAGTGCTCAGAGCTCCATTTTAGTGGGAAACATTTGCTGCCAAGACCTTCAGGGGTTTTATCTGCAATTTATTTTGTTAACTACAAGTTTAAGATTGTTGTGAGGCTTTTTTTTTTTTTTTGCTTTTTTATTTTTTTCCTTTCAAACTTTACAACAGGAGAGTTCATCTTTTGCTTTTAGGAAACAAATGTAAAGCAAAATAGAGGGAAACGTGGATTTGAAGTCACCAAAAATCAACAAAGGACTGAAACCAATGATGGTTATGAAGAGGAATAATAATATAATACAAATGAATTCACTGCCTTAAAGGTTTAGAGCCCCGTCCTCACTCCACTCCCACCCTTCCCCTTGTAATTCAAATTTAACACTAATAAAAGAGAGGAACTAGAGATAATTGGCTAGAATCAAGCATTACATATCAGGCATTTCACAAGCTGACCCAGCTAAGCAACTGCAACTCAATGCATTTTAACTTCGGAGTTCAGAACAAAAAACAATGGTTCATGAGGTGGAAAGAATGTGGTACAACACTCCATTGCTGTGGCTGGTATTTATAAAGTTTTGGCAAAATTTCATAACAAATTTTTAAATAATGTGAAAGTGGCCTGTTTCCGGTTTCTACCGTGCACCATGCCTGTCATGAGGACGTTGCGGTCGGGGCAAGAGGCCAAGGATTTGCCTGGCAACAGCGATGGAACAGACCGACTGCTAATATTCCTCACGTTTGTACATTGCTTTTTGATTTTATGTTTCAAAGAACTTTCACATGGATCCTTCCATTCGATCCTCACAAGCCTAGGGGACCAGGCTGTTGTTATTTCACTGACGATGAAACCAAGATTGACAGAGAAGAGGGACTTGATCAAGGGCACATCATGAAGAAGGGTTACCGTAGAAAAACTAAACCCACTCTTCTGACTCGGACCGAAAAATTCTCTGTTAATATTCAAATGTGGAATAACTACATTATATCCTTTTATCACCATCTTTTCCTTTCTTTCTATAGGGCTTCTGCCGTCTATCCCATAATCACACAGGATTCTCTGGGTCTCCCCAAGAAGACCACTGGAACAGTGTGAGACCCCACCGGATATGGCACAGCAAGCTACTAAGATGAAGCTGGTATACTCCCCATAGAAATTATAGCTCTCAATTCACTGATCCATATTTTTCAAAACAGAAAAGAAAATCATCTAATGTAAAGGCCAAAGCAAAAAAAAATCAGGCTGATGGAATCTTTGGCTGCCGTCATTTAAATCCAAAACCAATCTATAAAATTTAACCAAATCTATATCTTCTTCCACAATGTCCATTTTATCAAGTTAAAATAGATACTGTGCCCCTTAGGTGAATGTCATCGCATCTGAAGGACACACAGCATAAAGGAAAGAATAAAGACTTTGTGGCAAGAGATACCTGGGCTGATGTCTTGTTTCTACCACTTAATAGCTTTGTGACTTTGGAAGTGTTATTTACGCTTACTGAATCTTAGCATCTTCTTCTATAAAATTGTTCATTTAATCTTTAGAGGATTCTTGTGAGTATTAAATTAGACAGCACATATGAAACATCCACAAAATGTTAGCCTTTGTGTTCTATTCTGTTCCCAACCTTATAATTCACTGATGCTTGGGTTTTCCAGATGTAGTCCTGGCCTGTAGTTGTATGGTGTAACTGTCCTGTCACCAAATCAATTGCGTTGCAATTTACATGAAGTAAAATGGTGCAAAGTTGGATAATGCTGTGATGCGAGTTTTTGCCACAAGAGACCTGAACATCCATTAGTGAGTTGTGGTGAGGATGGGATGGAGTGGGCCAGAGGTAAATACCTGGAACAAGTGTTACTAAATTCTTTAAATATGCTATCTATTTAGTCCTCTCGACCCGCAGTCCCCAACCCCTGGGCTTCAGACCTGGGCTGCACAGCAGGAGGTGAGTGGCGGGTGAGTTAGCAAAGCTTCATCTCTATTTTCAGCCGCTCCCCATCACTCGCATCACTGCCTGAGCTCCGCCTCCTGTCAGATCATCTGCAGCTTTAAATTCTCATAGGAACATGAACCCTACTGTCAACTGTGCATGCGAGGGGTCCAGGTTGCGTGCTCCTTGTGAGAATCTAATGCCTGCTCATCTGGGGTGGAGCTGAGGCAGTGATGCTAGCACCGGGGGGCAGCTGCAAATACAGATTATCATTAGCAGAGAGGTTTGACTGCACAATAAATGTAATGCACTTGAATCATCCTGAAAACATTCCCCCCCACCCCACCGCAACCCTGGTCCATGGAAAAATTGTCTTCCATGAAACAAATCCCTGGTGCCAAAAAGGTTGGGAACTGCTGCTCTCAACAACCTGTAGTGCAGAATTAAGCAATGATATAAGTACACAGCAAATAGATCAACTTAGACAGCCAAACTGAGTAATTGGGACTGAAAACATTATTAATTGAGTTTGTACGTGAATCCTTCAAGTACTCATCTTAACTCTCTGCTTCTCTTTGTTCAATGCAAATTATCAACCCTAAAATAATTTATTCCATTAACTTAATTGGCACTAAAGCCCAAACAGATAATTCAGGTCTAAATTATTCACATTGTCTTTCAAATTGTCTCAACATTAAAAGAAGATTTTCTCTTCTCTCTGCCTTTTTTGCATGGGGCTTTATCTACTACAACAGGACACCATAAAACTGTGTGTGAGTGTGTGCTCTGCCCTGTTAGTTCCATCTTGGGGCTGGAAGTGAGGTAAAACAAAGTTTTCTGGCTTTTAAGAGATCAGTGTGGTCTTGTGAGAGTGATGCACAGTATGAGATATTTTGGGGCATTGAGCCAAAGGACTCTCGATAGGTTTAGAAATAGGATTATTCCAGGATCCTTAAAACTGAAAAACTCAGTGAAACTTGGCATGTAGTTAAGCTGAAAAGGTAGACTAGATATGAGGCACATGTAAGGATAAAGTAGCATCCACCTAAAATACAAGCAGAATCATCTATTTAAATGACTTGTCGAAGTTAAGGTTTTTTTCAAAGCTAAGTATCATAATGCAATTCTAGAAGAGAAGACACAGGGTAGAACTAAAGTTACAAAAACTAAAAGCTTTGCCTGTAGACTCATCATTATTTTATTCTCTTCCACCAAATCCTTTCGTTACCTGTTTTGATATTGTTTTCATTCTTGATATGCAATGGATTTGCTACAAAAGTAATATATACATGGCTAGTAATACTTCTGTGAACTCTGAAGGCAATTTGGTAGATAAAGATACATGATAAATGCAATGAAGATTTTACAGATATGCTGTCCTTCCAGAATTGAGTAAAACTATAATCAAATCTGGGAAGATGCAACAGTCAACATATGTTTTATGCAAAACAAAACTATAATTTCATACAATCTTGAAAAGCGTTACTCAATTTTCAAACTATAGATATTTAGGACTTGAGACAACCCTTTGCCATTTTAAGGTTCTAGTTTTGAGTATTTCCAGTTCAAATCTACTTTATAGATTAAAATTAAGGTGTCAGCATATCATTTGGCTGGAGTGTCAACTTAATTTGGGATAGAAGGTGATTCCTTCTAGAAATATGCCACATATATGAGGGTCTCCTCAAACATACCAGGTACATGCCACAAAGTGGTAGGAATTAGGCCTAGAATTTACAAATAGAATTTTCATGTTTTCTCTTCTTCCTCTGCTTGTACAAGCTGAACTACCAAAGGGTGAGGGGAAAGGGACTCTGGATATATCCATTTTAACTTATTATAAATTGGATCTGTTCAGCCAATTTTTTTACATGCAAGAATAGATGGTATCATATTTGATCATAAAATGACTTTTCCTTTGTTTTACTGTAAAAAAAAATTTAAACCCCAAATGACACTATATTTTTCACAGACCTGTGGCTTGTTACAATCTGCTCTTGTTTCAGTTCCCTGATCTAATTTGTGGTTGAGTATAGCTTCTTTCCTGACTGCAGATACACAAGCACACCAAAAAAAGACCTTTCAGAAGTGGAATTTTTTTTTTATATTTACACAATATATGTATGTTAAAGAAAAAGAAAAAGTAGTTTACCTACCTTTGTAAGCAAGGCTCCAATTGTTCCAGTAATGGACTTACTACTTTAAATATTGGCACAGTCTTCTTTCACTTCAAAATTAGTTATAGAACATACTCAAATGTGTACATTCTGTCTATCTGTACACAAAGTGGGCATCTGAAGAAATCACATGACTATTTCAGGCAGAAAAATACTTTATTTAAAACACAATTGATTAAGGAAAAGTAGAGAATTTTGTTTGAATTATTAAGAGAATTATGGGCTGTTAATTTCATTTTTCTCTGAGTAGAGTCATATTTTAAATAATTCATATTTCTTACGATCAAGTTTTCTTCCTTTGCTCATGTGTACTTTAGAGACGATTATAGAATCTAAACCTGTAACATGTTACCATGAAAATTTAAGACTCATTCAATGAATTTTATAATATCCTAATATTTCTATTCTTCCCTCTGTATATAAGATATGTTTTCTCTCAGCCTATACCACATTTCATACCATCAAATTGATAGAGTTGTTTTAAAAAAACAGATGAGGGGGAAGTTTGATGTGTGTGTGTGTGTGTGTGTGTGTGTCTGTGTGTGTGTGTGTGTGTGTGTAGTTCTTGTTTTCCCTTTGAGAGATGAAGAATTTAGTTTCTGTTTCTGTTTCAAATCTCATTAGAAAGGACTGAAAGCTGCTATCATCTGAAAATTCGAACTACAATGCGAAAGTGAAGCCAAATCGAGGTATCTATTCAGCATGAATCCCTTTACAACTCGTGCTCATTGGCAATTGTAGGTGTTCTTGGTAGAAAGACTAATAATTCAACAGGAAAGAAGTCATAATTCTCAGAGTGGACCTGCTGGTCCTCATGCGGTGTCATAGCAACAAGAATCTACTGGGTGGTGGGGCTATTTTCTTGCACATACCAGCTGCTGAAGTCGGGAGGGGATTTGAGCTTTGCTGTTGAGGTGCTGCCTGTCACTAACACCAAATTCAGTCACAAGAAACTGAAGGAAACTATGTCAGGCCCATCTTGAAGCATCCTTCTGATTCACAGCCAATTCACAATGTTCCATGAAGGGTTTGCAATAAAGAGTAATATGTTGGGGAAATTAAATCATGAATCGGAGCTGTTAATTACACACACATTGGTTTAAAGCTGAAGCAAATACTTCTATCTGCCCTTTGTTGCACATTTTGCATGCCTGCCTGTTCCTCTACTGCTGCTGCTCGGTCTGTTTCTCTTTAATCTACTGCCTCTAACACTTCCCCTACCCAATTCCAGGAGTTAATAGAAATGGAAAATGTAAATTGCGGCCTAGATTGCTGCTACCGGAGTGTGGAGAGAGATGCCAGATTCTGTAATAGCCTGGAAGTGTTGGGGATCAGCTTCCAGGTCCTTGCATATTGACTAACTCTTCTTGTATCCATCATTTTGCTCTTGGGTTTCCTATTCAGTTTTGTTCTTTGGCCAATCATGTGCATTTCCCATGCTAATTTACATGTGTTTTTCTTGGCGTAGAAGAGAACTCCTCTATGCTTGAGACCTCCAAGCCAACTTACTTTGCATAGAAAATTCCTTCTTTTTCACTTCCCAAGATAAAACCTGAAGGATAATTCTGCCAGCATTTTCTTCCAGCGATAATCATCTATCTGACTGTGTCATCCCCAAAGTGTGGAGGTATAATTGACAATAACAATGACAATGACAATCTATCAGACTAACTTCCATCTCTGCCCTCTAAGAAAGCAAAGAAGTGGTTTGGTTATTCTCAACTCTAAGACTATTGTCAAGTCAGAAAGGAGAGAAGAACATGTGCCAAGTCATGGACGTGTAGGCCCAGTGTGCTGGGATGATGAGAGGGTCATTGCAAAATGATGGGGCAGCACGGGAGGTGAAAAGAAAGATTATGTCCATGTAACAATGGCTCTTACACAGCAGGAATCTGGATTTCGTCCAGGAAGCAGCAAAAAGGAATCAATGGATATTTTTGTCCAGAAACATTATCCACTTGATTTTCTAGAAGAAAAAAATAAGATCTGGTGGTGTCGCAGTTCATTAATTGGAAAAGAGAGAGTGGGTGAGAGAAAAGCTGACACAATCATGGGAATAAGAGATGATGTGAGCCAGTTTAGGGCACTGGGAGTATGTGAATGGAGAGGAAGGGCTTTATTTTGGAAATAAGTTCTGAGGCAAAGCTGATGGTACTCAGTGTTCTACTGATGTGATGGGTGAGGGATGGGAAGTCAAAGTGGATAGTGACTTCCTTGGCCAAAAGAAGGCAGGAAGAAGCGATGTTGCCAAATGGTATTTATTTCAGTTATGGTGAATCTGAGAGACCTAGGGATTCTCCGAGACAGGGTTCCTGTAGACAGTTGAAAATACAAGCATGGTTTTGCATAATGGAGTCAAGGCTGAAGAGGTAAGTGATCATCACAGCCATGAAATTTATTGGAATTACCTAGAGAGCGTAGAGTGAACAGACCTGGGAACAGAAATTTTAAAACTACCAGCCACCAAGGAGCAGGCAGTGGGAAGAGCCAATGATTGAAGCTGAGAAGAAACTAAAGGAAGAGGAAATCAGGGCATGATTCTTGCTATAACATCCAAAGAGTGAACTTGCAGCTGAGGGACTCCAGTGCAGGTGAGTTGCAAACTGGATTTTGGCTGCATTTTTTTACATATGGAATCAGGACCACTAAAGGGAAGAAGAGAGATAACAAACACCAACAGGTCTAGGACAATCCTGGGAAACACAGTTTAGTGATCTCTTCTAAGCACCCTCTGAACTTCAGGACCACTTGCTATTCTCGGGCTACAAATGAATGTGTAGACGCCGCCTGATAAGTGTCCAAGTGGGCACTGACTCTTCTGACAGATTTTCCTCTTTGAAAGATTCTGCAACCCAAAACATGCTTCAGGAACGAGGAGCTAAGAGTTCCTATTTTAATAGGGAATGTTCACATTTTTTAAATAAGCAAAATAAAATGGAGATTTTTCCAGATTCTTCATATTATTCAGACCATGAAAAGGTACTCAGCAATGAGTTGAAGCAAGTGTTCTCAGCTTAAATAATAAATAGAATTATACTGGTTTTGTGTTTCATTAAATAAAAATCAACCTGACTTAAGTTGGGGTTTTGTTGTACCAATATATATTTTTACTTTTATTTATTTTTTATTAGCTTGAGAATTTGGATGACTGTTTACTGTGGCTGTTGAACATCAAGTCAGAAAATCATTACTTAGGCCTGTACTGAAAAGTACTATGGTGGCTACTTCTGTTCTCAAACTAATGCTTTATTTATTTAGCTGTTCATTTTAAGAACATGAAAAGCATGTTTTAAAAACCCCAAAATTAGCCTTGGGAACAGATGAATAAATATGAAAACAATTTATCCTTTTAACAGCCTAATAAAATATGTTTTCATTATGCTAACTGACCCTGATAAATTCAATAGCCATCAGTTAAATATATCCATCATCCTTGAGAAGTATATCCAAATGTTTGCTCATTTTCTGATCCTCAATGAGACTTGGTTACATGACGATCATTAATTGTGACATCTATAATGTAATACTTTTTTGGTTTTCTTCTTTTTAAAAAAGATGGTAAGATATCCTTTCACTTCAAAAAGAAAAGCTTTGAAATTCTACTTCAAGCCATTTTGAAAAAGCCAAATTTTGATTTAAGCTCGTTTGGTGTTCTCTTGTTCAGTTCCTTCAGATTTTTCAACAGCCACTTTAATTACCTTGTACTGTTACCGAGTTCATACATCAATTTTGCTGTCTGCGTAGAAAGCCCCAAGTATTGACTTGCCTTTTATTTGGAAGGGTCTGCAGTTGTGATCCTGGACTCTCACTGTTAGTAGTTGCAACTAGATTTTTCTGAGGATGCCCAGTGGAAAGCCTAAGACATAGGACGTCAGTCTTTACTCCTCATTCTGAGTTTAGGAGGGCAAATAAAAAAAAGAAGACCCTCTCTAGGCACCTGAATACCCAAGTGCCTCAGGTTGCCTCTGAAGATGAGCACTTCCATCACGACCCTGACAAGTGGTCTAACCTAAGATAGAGAGATACCCCTGATAGCTAGACCAGAGCAGCCACCCTCAGTCAGCCAAGCTGGCAGACACAGGGAGGACACCAGGGGAAGCCATGGGCAACTCTCCCTAGTTAGCAGATACCTACAAATACCTAAACATGACTGATGAGCAGACAACCCACGAGAGCCTTTCCAGCCATTTCTTGTTCTTTATTTGATAGCCTGTCACATGGTTTTATCTTCCTCCCCTCCCCCACAGAGCATTGCTACTCCCCTAAAAGCCAGGAACACGTGCTCTTGTTTGCACATCTGGCCTGGGCAAGCCTGTCTCCAATTTAAAAACCTACATGTTGGTCCAATTCCATTATTGGACAAGGAAATTCTGTTAACTGGTGGGCTCATTTGCATGTCATTACCCAGAATGCCTACCCAGCTCACAGATGTTTCCCAGACACAGGGTGGAGGGAGGTTGGGGAAAAGGTGACGCTTTGGAAATAAATAGAGAGATTTGTGTATATGTTACTTGAAATTCTTTTCTCTCTGTTTTGTATCAAGAAACAAAATGTATTACAAAGTTAGGAATTTTTACCTACCTTTGAGAGAATTTTTTCACCTTATTTTCAGAAAACTTAAACAAGTGGAAACCAGAAAAACTAAATACCAGGTAATGCTCTATTAATTCATTTGGATGAAAGAACGTGCCATGGAATTCCATACTATGTTTTCAATTCCATACTATGTATTTCAATATGAAATATATATGCAAAATGTGTGTATGTGTTGTGTGTGTGTATGTGTGTGTGTGTGTGTGTGTGTGTGTGTGTGTATAGTTTCAGTTTCAGTTGCCATAGAACTTTCTTTTCTTTGGGTATCAAAGCATTTTGTTTCAGTGACGTTATATTGGTAATAGTGTGGAGAGTTCATGAGACTAAATTTTGATACAAGCCACAGTCTGTTTGGGAGGTTTTAAATTGACTAAGCGGCAGTCACACCACCTTCTCTTCAAATCTGAACTCATTTTGTCACAATGTAAACTTCTTTGAGAAGAGTTTTGCTATTGTTTTCTGAAAAATATCTAAAGGGTTCTGGGCAACAGCTGCAAAACTGGGGTGTGTGCACACACTAAAAATGACAACTTTGAATGTCCACAGTTAACAATTTCAGGATTGGTTTTATTTATTGTATTTTACAAAAGAAAAGAATGCTTCATTCAAAACAAAGAGACTTGAAAAATAAAATAGAATAAAATAAAATAAAATAAAAACTATAATTGCTTTGGGGACTGAAGTTAAAATGCAGGTGTTTTGAGGGGAACATAAACATTTTTTCCTAAATGAGGCGTTGAGGGCTGGGAGAAGGGCAGTAAAATTAGTGGAATTACTGCCTGATTTTAACCAGATGATTGCTCCAGTTGGACACCAGCGAGTTTTCATTAGGGACTCTAATTTACAAGCCATTCAACACATTCCAGTGGAACACAACAACTCCCCCAGGTCCTAAAGAATGCCAGCTCTCCCACTTTATGGCAGAGATGCTGAACTGTAAGGCTTTTAAAGGCCAGCATGACTACAGAACAGGGCTCAAGCTCTGTGAACTAGAGATGATCACATTGTCTCCCCAGATGAGATCGTCCCAGGGAACCAACTTCTGACACACACTCCACCCTCAGTTTACGCACATATGGTCTCTCCGTATTACACTGCAGAAGTGGTATGTCAGGAGATGTTTATGTGATGTTCAAGGAATGTTATCTGTTTGCACATGCTAGTGATAAAGTCACTTCTAATGTGTATCTACGAAATAATGTCTAACCTTGTTTCTTTCAACACTTACTATTGCTGGTTATGCAAGCAAGTTTGATAAACAATTTTTTGACTGTTACACAGAATTTGCATTTCTCCTTGGAGTCAGGATTTCTGTGGTCTATACCTCATGTGTTTCATCTCGACATTTAAGTTATTTTATTGTGATACATCTGCACACAGAGTCAGAATGCATGGTGCAAGTTCAGGAGTTTGAGTTCTGCTCCATAGTCTCAGACCAGCTCTAATATCACCTAGGTCAACAAGGTGAGAAATTGTATGAAATCACCCCAAATCAAGCTCCTCTCCTAAAGGTGAAAAGGTGTGGAACATCGAGAGCATAATTGTGTTACCTAGAAAACAGACTGGCAGGCTGGAGCAGTTTAGATCTAGAATATTCTGGGATGGCACCCTCTAATTTTTAAAGCATTAGAAGTGAAACCTGTACAAAAGTAACACAACTCTAGCTAGAATAGTTGACCAGGATCAGACACCAAATAATCTGGAGTCACAAAATCTCTAGGACTATAGAAAGTGGCCTACGTTTTGCTGGGTTGTAATCTACTTGTCGAGCAGTGATTAGACATGACCAAAATATTAGGAAAAGTTGTCATGACCCATTTATCAAGTAGTATTTTGCATATTGTACCTAAAAATAATTAGCTCCTTTGGTGTGCTGCAGATATTATCCAAATATATTGTGATCATGAGGACACTTACCATTCCCTATTATGTTTTTGTGATGGCTGGTAGATAATAAATGCTGTGTTCTAGAGAATACTGGTGCTTGTGTTTGTTTATATTTTAGCTGCATGGGATTCTACACTGCAGCCGAAACTTACTTAAAAGCTGTGCTACACACCCACCAAATAATTTTTTGGTAATTGGCCGAAAACTATAATAAACAACCAATTGAGAGCCTCTCTGAGATGCCAAAACCTCACAGCCTCATTTTTTAAAAAAATCTAAGTGGCCATTTTCTAGAAGAAATTAAAATGTAATATATATCTAGATATGCCACTGAAGATAGAAAATCACTTTCTGTAATTCATGGCTGAGAATGGTGTGTTTCATTTCGTTTTGTGTGATATTGGGGTGAGAGAGGAGGTTAAGAGTTTTCCATTTTGGGGGGTTTCTCCAATTCTATACTAAAAGCAAGTAATTTCTTTTCTAATGACATAAAAGTAATAAATCACTATCTCCAGTAAATTCACCTAAATCTGACTTCTAAGTCATGATCAAAGAATCAGGCTACTGTGATTTTCATATTTGCCCATAAAATTGTTCATGAATTTTAGTGAAAAAATAAATTCTAGAAAGTGAATTTGAGGGATATCATTCAGCTGCTACAGATGATGAATACTGTTAACTTGAGAAAACTATCAGATGTCCATTTCGATTTAATCCCAGTTGAATGATCTGGCTACTGGAAGTTCCCTTTTGGCACCAAGAAAAGTTCCAGAATCATCTGTGGCACAGTTTTAAATTATTCACACTTCGGGAGACATCTTGCTAGGACTTTATCCTTATTGAACTGATGCATCTTTATAATATTTTCTTTATCTAAAATTTAAATCCAAGGTGACCAAGACAAGAAAGGTAAAAATCAAGAGCTTTATAATAATTATTATTATTTTCTTTGTCATTTCAACAATTGTATTTTTGATTTAGGTAACCAGGCCGTTAGGAAATCTGTATTTTTACATTTTAACATAACTATATGAAAAGCTGCCCAGGCGGAGACTTCTGTTATTACGGTATGTATTTTTCTAGATTTTAAAACTATTGCTTTCATCGAGTATATGTTGCTTTCTAAATGTTTTTGCTTCTTTTAACAGTATATCAAAAGCACTTTACTTTATTGTGAAAGATTCTGCCAAACCAAGATTTTAAAGCTCTTAGCTTTAAAACTATTCCATCACATGTATACATTACATCATATTGTGCTGAACTTTGTTTGATTTTGGATTTTAACTATTATAAGTAATACTTGCTGCGTAATGGGAAAATACGTTGCAACAGATATTTTACATTTAATCCTTGTTTATACTTCTGATTATTTCCTCGGGGTAAGTATTAAAATTTAAATTTTTAGATAAAGTATATGCACTTTCCTAAGGCTTTTAATTCACACTGACAAATTGTCCTCCAGAAATGTTGTGCTGCACCAATTTTCATACCCATGAGCAATGCCCGGAAGAGCATTTTGGCTTATATGGGGCTTTTTAAAAATCTTAATATTTAAAAAGAATCCTACAAATTCTTCAGAAATGTGTTCTCAACAGAACAGGCTATTGATTCCATTTGATCATTAGTTATTTATTGTACATTTACTCTCTGGTACACTCTGTGCTGTCCATTTATCTCACAGGCATCATCCAATGAGATGCTTACAGGAATCCCATGAGACAAGCTCTGTCCTCATGTCGTGGATGTGAGAGGATAAACAACCTGCTTAAAGCCACCCAATTAGCATGTAACAAAACTTGACCTTGAACCATGGTCAGTTCTCCTTCAAAAATCCAGTGCTTTAATTACGACTAAACTGCCTTGCACTGAAAACTGCTAAACGTTTTGCTCTGCCTCACTCTTTGGCTTTTCCACTAACCAGCACATAACCCACGGTCAAGAAGCTCTTTACAAAATGAACGTTGAAAGGCTAATCTACGCAATCTCTAGATTCATGTTTTCACACCTTTAAAGTTTTTGCTTCAGCCAGGCCACGGGCTGGGTCTGCGCTCTGTTCACACTTACCGGGGCCTGCTGAGCACATTTACCCACAGGAGAAACAAACACACCAAAGAGCCTTCTGCCAACAGCCCTTTCTGTGCTGCTGAAAGAAAAACACATCACTGAAGGCAAAGGAATGTTTAGCCCCAACTTAAAAATGGAACTTTCCTTTCCTCTCGTTTTAAAAGTTGTTAGCCCTGTGTCTCGGTTGATCTTTAAACTTTACCCAAATGTATGTGCAGCCAGATGGACTATGAGATTATTGGGATTTGATTTTCAGATAAACCACAAACCTGGATGAGCTCGTGTTATTCCAGATGCATTATCTCCTAATCTTCAGGAAGAGGCTCCTTTAGCGGGAAGGAGCATGGCAGAATCTTCCCCGAAAGAACAGAAATAGCCGTGTCTAATCCCTGCTCTGCCTGGAAAGGAAAATGCTCACCCGCTTCCCATGTCAGGGCAGAAATCAGAATTCCTCTCATATTCTTAAAACACTGCAAAGTAAAGACAGACAGTAATCCTCAATATGATTCATTCTTGAGTTATTAAAAATGGAATTCATTTTACCAGAAGGAAAATGATAAACAATTTTAACTTCCAAAGGCGAGGGAACGTTTTTGGTTTAACAACCAAAAAGAGTATGGCTTCTAAGATCTTGGAGAATGTACACACGGTAATTAAATCGAATTAATTTAATCATCTGAGTAATCAGACAGTTAAGAAAATAAACTAACTAATCAATTGTAATAGTGATTTGCCATTTAGAAGAAAGAGGTTGTGATACACGTGCCAATATATTCGAAGGAGAAAGATTCACAGCTCCACTCTGTAACCATTGTTTCGTTTTTGTCTCATCTATAGAGTGAAAAGAACATTTGTTCATTCAACATGAACTTATTGAAAGCAGCATTTTCTAATCATGGTTCTTACACTCAAGGTTTTTACAATCGTATGGACTGTTCTTTTATCCAAGATGTTGTAGGGAAAACAATGAACTTTTGATAAGTTTCCAAAGTTATTCAAACATAAGACGGATGGCCAAAGAAATCTCTTCAGAGACAGCCTAGTCTAACCGATAGATCTTTACACTAGTCGGCCACTGAATCTCACAATTTTTCAATTTCAATTTCCTCATCTTTAAAATGATGGGGAGACAGAAGGTGGGTCATGCTGATCTCCAAATTCCCTCCCAATTCTTATAAAATACAATTTTTGGTATTTAGTGAGCAATCGCATTGTACAGGGTGCTTACCTGGAAGTAGCTCAGTACTTTCCTGATTTTAAGGGCAAAGCAAGATGGTATCGTGAACTGCTAAATACTCCATGGTGATTTTTAAAGGATTCCTCAAGCAGATGGTTCTCTTGTTGTTCTTAGAATAGTAAAAGCCTCCTAAGCCTTACAAGAGTCAAGTTGCATTCTTTCAAACTGTCCCAATGTTGACAATTTGCACAACCTAATGAATCTTTCTGTCATTATATTTCTGTTTTCCATTTGCGGGCCATTTCTCAGTTAGTACAATCATTATATTTTATTGATAACTCATTCCTTGATTCTTTTTTTGTTTGTTTTTAAAGTTCCATATTAACTATCTTTGGGGTGATGAGGATATGTTCGGAGTATTGCTGAATTTTAGGTTGATTGAATTCAACTGAGGTCCGAATGGCCTGTTCATTTATTGGACAAGAGTTCCTTAAGCAGTTACCATCCTGTCACCTGAGCCCAACATCAGACAGCCAATCAGAGTTGTTACATGTCTCTAGGCATAAGATAGTCACATACTAGTTAAGTGAGTGACTCCCAGTCTAAATTAGCTTGACCCAATTCAAGTTTTCCATCAGGGTTTTAGAGTCCTTGCCAACTCCTTTTCCTACTCCCACTTTCTGTTCACTTCCATTGCTCTCTTACTCCCAATTTCTTTTACATTCCTTCTCTCTCTTCTTCGTGTTTTCAGTTCCTGTCTTTTCATTTACAAAGAAGTTATTGTACTCAACTATAATATTTGTGTAATAATACACTGCCTTTAATTATTCTGTTACTTAGAATCCTCCAACCACTTTATCCCAAGATACAAACACTAGACCTGGGGTTCAAGGCTCTCCATAATCTAAGACAACTAAAATGTTCAACCACATTTCAAAACATTTCTTTCAGGTCACACATACAAGTCTCCTTGTGCCCTGAATACAACAAATCCACACTTAACATCATCGACAGATTCTTGGAAACTGTGGCTTTAAAGGAAATGACATATAACGAAACCAATTTTACCATAGGCTAATTGATATAAACAAAAGTTAAGTTTCTACAGCATATTTCTGGTCACGAAAACTTCACCAAACTTCTAAATAAATACCAAAAACACTTACAATATTAAACATTGAAAAAAAATGTGAGCTACACATAAATTTAAGAAAGAATAATAAAAACTGGTAAGATAATTATTTACCCAATTTGGGGTGAATCAGTGAGTGATGGCAGTCCTCATGGCAGTAGGTTAAATCAAGGAATAAATGTTTGCAAAGCAAACATTGTAAGGGGCACTCCTACTACCACGTAGTTCAGAAACAAACAATAGCAAATTTGGTGCAATCCACGAGCACTTTTGCATCTCATTACTTATTGTCATGCATTTGTGTGATTATCTTAGACTTCATGAATTTTTATTTTACAGTGATTATATTCATTCATTCATACTTTTTCTAACCTGCTTACTCTAGTTCAGGGTTGCAGGTGGCTAGAATTTATCACGGCAGCCCAAGGTGCAAGGCGGGAACCAGCCCTGGACTCACACACACCCCCACACTCACTCACATTGGGAGCATGTAGACACCTAATGGGCACATCTTTGAGATGTGGGAGGAAACCGAATGACCTGGAGCAGTCCCATGCAGACATAGGGAAAACATGCTGACTTCACACCAAAGGTGGCCCTAGGCAGTAATTGATTTTTTTTTTTATCATCAATGCTATAATGAAACAACATTGAAGGAAAGGACCCCTTGTATGTTGTATGGAGTCCCACTTCTGTAACTTCATTCACAAGAGTCCCCTTACCCAACATAGCATCTTCTTTCTCTATGCCATTCTTCTAAATTTGACACACTTCTAAACTGAAACTGCAAAGCTGATCACCTAAGTCTATGACTGGCCAAGCTATCCTCAGTATTCCCATGACTTCTTCTGTTGTGTTCATGGGATACGAAATTGTATACTTTCTTGTATCTTTTTTTTCTTTTCTATATGTCTTATTCCAACCGATAGAGTATATCTTTCCCAAGGTCATACATCTAATAATCGGCAAAGCCAGGGTTCAAATGCTCATCAGGCTGTTTGCAAAGCCTATGTGCTTCCTGCTTGTCATTAAAAGAAAACATGAAAGAAGAATCGTCAGGATTTAAGGACTAATTTTGAATAGGTAGAAATAGAGAAATGAGTGCCCTTAACAGAAAACAGAGAAGACTTTTCATTAGTCTTGGAGTTGAGATTATTCTTAGAATTGATGCAGGCAGTAGAACCCACAGCAGGTATATCAATTGGGAATTTGAAAATTTGTTATCAGGGCTCAGGAATGATAACAGGGCCCAGACATGTAAATTTGAAAGTCATAATAATAAAAGTCACAAGATTTTAATTTTGAAAGTGGTTGTAGGAAGTGACCATCCAATTCCTTATTTTCTACGTGGTACATATATCTCTATAGAGGTCAAATGTGAGAAAGTAGATACAGTCATTGAGCAAAATAGAACAAAGGATTTTGCTTTTTAAGAATATCCATAATTTGTGAGCAAAAGGAAGATAAAAAAAGTGGAAAAGGAAAAAAAAAAGAGAGAGAGAAAACCAGGATAGCTGAGGTCATGGCAACAGTAATATCTGCTGATTTTAATATAGATTCTGTCACCTTGATCCCCATATTCCAAACACCAAGGATCTTGTGTCGACAGGTCAAGATAATTGCCACTAGATGGCACTCTAGGTTTCAGAGGCCTGGCACAAAACCTGTATTTAGGCACTAATTGTTGAGGATTTCTTCAACAATCTTTTAAAAACCAGGAGTGCTTCTGTAAATAACATTCATTTATTGAAATATCAGTGTAAGTATTGGTAAGCTTTATGGACTGCAAAAATGTTAAGGGTAATGGAGGTTTTTTATTTTTTTTCATATAAGAATAAATAAAATAAAAACCCATTCCAAATTAGGCCTTCAGTATTGAACTGTCTCAATACCCATTATGAAACACTTTCAGCCATGACAGTCTTAATGTCTTTCTTTCCCTGAATCAAAAGTGGCTGGGAATATATACACTTTTGCCCTAACCCTAATAGTTTTCCCAACAGTTGACTCCAAAACATTTTTGGTGTTCGAAATCTGGAAATATATTTCTGTGTTCCTTGACAATCTCAACTAAAAATCAATGGCTCCAGTTGCTTCCTGTACAAACTAAGTTGTTAATTGGATGTGTATCCAAAATACCTTTATATGAAACAGAATTCTGCAGGGCTCACAGCACAATAAAGAACATACTATAGCAATGACTTTTAGTTGTCTACCCAATATTCATTCTTCCTTACTATTAATATCAGAGCCTTGAAATTGTTTCTGGTATTCATGCTCCCATTTAAAGATACTACACCACTCAGCCTTCCTTACAAATAGAGGTAGTCTTGGGACCAAGTTCTTGCCAACGAAAATCAATGTAAGTTGTTGAACAGGGCTTGATGGTGGCATCTAATTCAATGGGCATGCACCATTTTCTATTTCTCGCTTTCTCTTCTTTCTGCCGGTAATACAGATATGATGGCTGCAGCTGCAGTAAGTCATTTTGCAACCATGAACTAATCCTGGGCTAAAGAATGGGAGCAGAAAGGCAAAGTTAGTTTCCTTTTGATTTCATGAAAGCATCATTTTGGGTGGAAAGAAATATCAAATCATTTAAACCACTTAGTTTTTGAGGTCTCTGTACTTGAAGCAAGTACAAATCCTAACTGTTAGAACTAATGTGTGTATGCCTGTGTGTGATAGCACATGTAAATGTATGTCTGGATGCATGTATTTATCTATATGCAGGTAGATAGATGGATAGATACATATAGAAATAGAGTCTTAATGTCTTTTGCATTTATCAAAAAATATAAATACATGTAGATGACACTGTGAGGTCTTCTCCAAAAATCTATGTAATGCTACTCGGTGTTTATGTATCTAATTAATTAATCAATTAATAGAAATGTCATAACCCCAAGGGACTTTAGCAATTTTATTTTCCTGTAAGCTAGCATTTAACAAAATATGATGCCTTGATTACTACCATTACTGCAGCATTTAACAAAATATGATCCATTGCTGAAATTTCCTCAAACACTAAATGGGTTCCCTTGGATTTGAGACTGATGGTATAGCTTACAGTCTTTGAGAGAATCTGCACTAGAGAAACTAGTTTAACTTTGTCTATTCCTAACGTATCTGATTATAAAATGCTTTTTATTTTTTTAAGCAAAACTCCAAATATCCCTCAAAGCAAGTTAGCAGTAAAATGTTTGCAGGAGGTGCTTAGATCTCTTTGCATGTCTAACAGGAAAGCACACAGTAAGTGATTTACTAGGTAATTGTGTTCTGGACGTTTCTCTGCAGAAGCCAGTGGAGAGGAGACACTTAGGGAGGAAGGGTCTTTGTGGTGACCATGTTGTCAAAATGCACCTTAAGGAGCTCAAGGAGTGTAAAGGCTGAGAAAGGGCCACTGGTGCTGCTGTTTCTTCGTTTGATGTCCCTGCGGCCTCTAGCCTAAGTTAATTTGACCCTCAAATATCCATTAGCTGGTCTCCCCCAAAAATAATTTCTAGTGTCTCTTTTGGAAAAGGAAAAAGAAATTTTAATAATGTGCATTTTGAATCGTGTTATTTGCAAGTTTCCTGGACATTCGAGTAACTTGAAAGTGGCTGAACAGTTTCTCTGCCTTTCAGACACCCGGGTTTGTACTTGGAGTGCTAGTTAACCTTAGCAAAAAATTATTGTCAGCAATAAATATTTACTTTTCAAAAATATCCTGAGGAGACTGGAAACAATATGGGCAAATCTCTCTGGTACTGTTTTTTCATTTAGAGATGACAAAAAGTCTAGGGAAAAAGTGACAGTTTTAAGGGCTTTAAAAATATCTAATGCTTTAGGTTTGAAATTGGCAGTGAGCCAGGCCCTGTCTTAAAGGGACAGGCACTTTATTATACTTTCTAATTCTTCCAAAATCTGTCTTTAGGATATATGAGCTGCCTCTAATATGACTACTCTATTCTCATCCTCTAGTGGTATACTCTGGTCTCAGCTCATAAATTGAAAATTGAGGATCTGTAAATCAGGGCAGACTATTTCAGAGAGCCATTGTGAATTTCCAGTCAAATCTTCCAGTTTATCTTAAATATTTCATCTTAATGTCACCTTAAGAAAAGTCTTTCACTCAAGTAAGTTACAACATCCAGTTCTAAACTGATTACACTTCTCCACTGACCTTCTGCTAGGAGACTGCTTTTTGTCATTAATGTCATTTCTGGTGACCTATTATTGGACTAAAGGGAGATTTTTCCCCCAAATCCTGAATTATTTGACTAAAAACACAAAGAACAGAGACCCAAATGTTGAAAGTCTACTAGCTGCTTTGGAGAAAGAAGCAATTGAAAGGGTCATTTTCTGTTCATTATTTGCTATTTATATTTTTATTACCATTTTTAAAAATGACCAGGCTAAATATTCAAAGTATGCTGAGGTCTGAGGTAACTGAGTTGGATTACTCACCGAAGCATCTATTCCTAATTAGTTGCCAAACATCTGTTGTAAAAATTACACCTTCTCAGTATATTCATAAATACATGAACTTCTGCTGACTCTGATTGCCCTTGGACAGCTTTTAAAAAACTGCTTCTCTCCTTTTTCCTTCTTTGGAACCACTGTTGAACAGGTTAAATGGAGTTGAGGCTATTTCCATGTCTATTTGTTTATACAGGACTCAACATATCCCACCCTTAACTCAGCCACTAACAAGTCTGATGTTGAATTTTCTTGTCATTTGATCTAGCATTTAATAACCTGTCAGTTGAAAGGACTTTAAATAAACATTTTCATATAATATTTAATGCAATTCAAGAGTATGTGCCCTGAGGCCGAAGATGAATAGACAAGAGTAACAAGACTTCCTCCTTAGTAATATATGTGTATTTCCACACACCCTAATCCTTTAGTCCCTGAGACTTATAGGCAACAGCCTTGGATCCACAGGAATCCAAAAATAAATAAGGTAGTAATATACTTGATGATTCAACTTCCTGTGCAAGAGCCTCTTAATTGCTACTCTCCACACTCTCTAGTGACCTCCCACCTACCATTGACAGAGAAGCAAGGAGCAAGGCTATTCCGTTTTTGCCAAAATAACTTGAGATTAACTTGGCATTAAACTTTAAAACTTGTCAGGTATCCAGTCTTCCCAGGAGGAAGAATCCCACTTGGGCCAAGGTTGGCGTGGTGGATTAACTAATTAGTCCACAGCAGACCTGAGGACGAGAAGGCAGCTTGACAGCTGCATCGAGTCATGCATCTCAAAAGACTGAGGCGAAGGTGGTAAAATCCACGTGTGTGAATTGGTCCGGGTATCAGATAATAGAATGTAGGGTAGACTCGTGACAAATTGGCATGCTCATACCCCCACCTCCTAAATGCATTCAAACTATAAAATAATGGTGCCAAGCAAAATCAAAAGAGAACAGAAGATAAATTTGGTCTGCCAGCCTGAGACTCTGGTTTTCATGATAAGCATGAATTAGACCAAAGACTATAAAATACAACCCACCTGGCCCAACCAAGAAACACAATAGATAATAAAAATGAACTATTCAGAGAACATCATGATCCATAATCTCAGGCAATTGATTCACTATTTTTCTGTGCTTTCAAGGAACCACTTATGTAGAATTCAAAAAATGGAGCCAAGACCAGATTTGGATTGTTGTCTAGTTCAAAAGTTGAGTTGCCTAATAGTTGCTTTTCCATCGAAAAATACATGACACTGACATTACCAGAGAACACGTAGTGTACCTTTAAAAATAAAAGGAAAATGTATATGAATCAGAAAAAAATGACAGTGGACTATTTTCTTTTTTTATCATCCAGTTTTCTAAAAATTCACCCTATGTGCTCATTATTGGTATTTTGATTTCAGTGTTACAATGTGTTTTCACTCCCTATGGGCCTTTGCCAAACTTTTTGTCTTTAAATTTAAACAATTGCAAAAAACCACTTCTTTTTTCTCTCTCTCGCAGTTAAGTGGGTGACTTCTCCACCTCACCAGACCTGAGTTGGCCCAGCAGAGAAAATACTCAATCCATCCAGCTCGTATCCTATGCTATACATAGGTCATTCTCAAAATTCGAAAATTTAATACGATAATGACATGTACAACTGAATCAACTCTTCCCACCTCCACCATGCAGGCAAATGGTTTTTCTCCCAAAAAAGAGTTGGTCACAATCCTTATACTGTTCCCTGCTGGCAAAGTCAAAGTCGATTTAAAAAGAGAATCACTATCCCATAGTTAGCTACTTTTAGTGTGGCTGCCAAAGAACATTTTCCCCCCAAAAATAATATTTAAAAGGACTGCTTTCCTGTGACAAGCCTTGATATCTCACCAATCATGGTTAGGGAGAGCACTGAGTCACACCCCACAACAAAAGCCTTGAAGAAAATTTAAACACTGGGAATCCAACTTCTAATTCATTGTGTTTGATGGTCTATGTTTGCTTCATTAAATACATTACAGATTAGACCTGTCAAAACTTTCATTCTGTAAGGAGAGCAATAGAACAACAACTTAACATTAGAGCTTAATAATGATCCTGAAAACTCCTCCGTAACTCATTAAGCAAAACTGTGTGTTCAACAAACAAAAATGCAAGTCTCCTCCTCAGGTGAGCATTGTCAAACCAATGATACAGTCTAGTTTGAATTCTGAACAGGATTCGAATTTTTTTTTTCTCTTTACCTCGTCCAGATCCCTGAATTCCCTTTAGTAACCTTCATATTAAAAAATAAAGATACCCTACTTTAAACACCCTAGATTGCGTTGAAGCAACTATCATTGTACTTCCCACTATGTTAATTCTGCAGTTACCACGGAGCAACTTCCTCCTGGAGAACATCCCAGGCACCATCATTTAGAAATGGGTTTTAGAAAATATTTACTGAAGGATACAAAATTATAGCTAGCTAGGAGGAATAAATTCTAGTGTTTTATACCACTGTAAGATGACTATAGTTAACAATAATATATTATACAGTTTTAAAGGGGTAAAAGGATGATATTGAGTGTTCCCAACACAAAGAAATGATAAATGTTTGAGATGATGGACATGCTAACTACCTTGATCTGATCACCATACATTATATGTACCAAAACATCACTATGTACCCTCATAAATACGTATGATTGTTATTTGTTGATTTTAAAAATTGAATTTAATTTTTAAAAAATCCAAAACACCTTATGTCAACCCACCCAAGACCCTACGTTCCTTTATAAAAACATGCTACATTATTAGTCCAATATACCATACCACCAACCCGTGAGCTACAACATGGAGCTGCGGGCAGAGAATGCAGCAGAATCATTTTTATTAGGTTTTACCTCAGCAGGAAGGAGCAAAGTGACCCCCAGATGCAAAACTAATGGGCAGCGAACAAAGAGGGTAAGACCGGGTTTTCCTTACAAATCAACAGGCTCTTGTTTCCTGGAATGGGTATCTGCCTCCCATCCAACTGGCCGAAGTGTTATACCTGGCTGGGTTTAATTTGTTATTTATGTCAGCTTTGCATATTTGTAAGGTTCAAGGGTTTATTGCCCTGGCCTGACCTTGCCAAGTCAGAGTTAACATGTGGTTCTCTAGTAGCAGTTTCTTTCTAATAAACTTTACTTGAAAGAACATGTGTGATAGATTTTGCTCATGATTAAAAAGAACAGTTCTATGTTCATTGTTCCCCAATTTGGTTTTGAAGTTCTGTTGAAAGTCACCTCTGAACTTAAAAAAAAAGAAAAAACCCAAAATATTGTTCTCTTTTAAATTTCATTGAAGACCTTTATTGTACTTCGTGTTTTAGAATGTTGCTTTATTTGTGACTGTTCTAAAAGATTAATGTGATCCTATAAACCCGAGCCAAATAATATGTTTCCAAATGGTTAATAAGATTTGATGCATAGTTTAATTTTAGTTGTGAGAAAATTATCAAAGTTCACTTAGCAATCTCTAGTTTTAAAAGAAACCAAACGATAATTTGATTAGTATACTATTTTATTTTATTTTTCCCAGCAATAGGATAGAAGACAGCAGAGCGAGTGAAAATCATCCTTACTGTGCCAGTTCCCTAGCATTTGGAGGGAGCTACTTTGAAGACAGAATGTATCTAATCTGTGGCAATCATTCAGGTCCTTTAGGGTAAGAGCCAACTTCCGTAATATCAGGATTGGCTGCTGCAAGAGAACTTCCACATCTGGGATGACCTGATTTGTCCTGCTTTGTCCAGGACTTTCTTGGTTTGAAAATCGAAAGTCCCATGTCCCAGGGACCCCCATGGCCCAGGCAAACTTAGATGATTAGTTACCCTAGAGCCCCCATCTAAAACTGGGGAGGATTCTGGCTCCTTTTTCTTTCAGTTGATCTGGGGTACCTATTAAAATATAAATATTGTCTCAAAGAGCTAATAGAGAAATGAATCAAAATCTAAACAAATTCATTGCCCTGCTAGTTGGAGTGGAAATAAATGGAACATCAACTTAACCTGTTGAAGCAGACGTCAACACTAAGCTGTCCGTTTTAATTCATTTCAGAACCATGAAATCAGTTAGCCTGGGTAAAAAGTATCTTAAATATGTTAAGCTCATTAGTTTCTTTCTTATTTTTCACTCATTTTAAATGCTTTCCTACCCTACGTTTGATTTTGAAACCTGGGATCCTTTGCAAGGTCCTGGAACAATTGCAAAAGTGTGATTATTTCCCCACAAAAATCTAGGCAGTAGAGAGCAGGGACCAGGCTTTTCTGTCCAATGAAGAGATTTATCTTCTCCAGAAAAACTGAATGAAATCTGGCACTCAGCTTTGCACACAGTTGTCCTCATGTAGTTCTCATCTCCATGCTCTATCTTTTTGGTTATTGTGCAGAAATTATTTCATGTTATATCTTATTATTTATGAAATAAAAATATGATTGAAACAATTACAGCTTCTACAGTATAAAAAAGCCCAAATTGGTTCACAAGCATGTGATCAGGAGTCAAAAAGAAAGCATCATTTGGAGATATTTAGGAGAGATTAAATATATATATATCATATAAATCACATGCAATATCTATTTGCAACAACTGAGAATAGGAAAGTGAATAATTGAATTGAAAAAGAAGTTAGTCACTTCAGTGGATTTGTGTTTCAAAACCCCTAAAGAGTGTTGCAGGTGTATCCAAGGAATATTGTTCTTCTGAGATCTCTGATGGTATGAGGGCAGCTATGCCTTTACAGGGGAACTGAGTGAGATAACCTCTCCACGTCTCTCTAGCCTCCTACAGCTCCTATAGCCTCATCTCTCTTCCCCTCTGCTGTTGTCTGTTTCTACAGCTCCAGCGCGAGTTCAATGCAAATGTATTTCCTCAACAGAACCCTACGCTTATAACAATGTGTGTGTGTGTGCGTGTGTGCGTGTGTGTGAAGGAGGTGGAGCGACCACAGTGGAGAGATGAAGAGCTAGATATGAATTGGACCATAAATGCATTATTGAGGGTTTATATCTTCCTTTGAAGTATACAGCATTAGCCACTGTCAGGGAGAAGATACCAAGCCAGACAGTAATTGCAATAATGGAACAGACAAATGGTCTATGTCCCCATTAAAGTCATCAACACCTCTAATTTTTGAAAGGGGCTTGTTTGAAATACAGTAATTGTGATTATGTTGTCCATAAAGGCTATGGGCGATCAGCAATTGTCAGCATGCACAGTGCCTTTCCAATATCCTTCTGGACAGAGCTAACTGAATCTGTACGCTAAAGCACAATTTATTTCTGAATAACCTTATGGAAAGGGTGTTTTATAATGTTTAAAAATTTAATATAGCATCTATGGACACTTTCTATTTGTAACACCTCAATCTTTTACTGATTTTTTTTTTTAACTCTCTGCTTTCAAGTCCATTAATATGCAGCATTTACTCCAGAACCAAACAGCCCTGGTCCTCTTTCTTCATCCCATTGCTATGCCCAATCTTCTTTCATTATTATGCCTCCCTATATTTCTTTGATATTTCCCCTGAGCACTTCTGTTTTCCCTATAAAGGTCTCTTCTTTCTCTACTTGGCCTGCTTTTCTGCATCTGAGCCTTATAATGGTTTCAGCAAAGTCACAGTTGGAAAACGCTTGACGACATGACATCCATGGTGTTTCATATGGAGAAATCCTCAAAGTTCAATACCAAGAGGAAAGGAAAGTTCTTCTTTTGGAACAAATCCTTAAAGTCTTTCTCAAAACCCTAAGGACCTAATTCTGTTGGTAAATATGCTTAATCTCATGGATCCAAAAATGCCAGGAAAATGACTGTCGTTTCAGAGGTCCTTGGACAGTTCGAACTGATCATTTAGACTGGACCATGAGCCGTGAAATTCTTAGTTCATGCTGAAGAATGGAATTGTTCTGATCAGGAGGAGTTTCATCACATAAATAACACAAATAAATGAAATAAAAATAATTTGAAGTGAGGCATCATCAACTTATTCTCTGCCACCTTTTTGTCAAATATCTAGTACTTAAACTAAGCATAAGTATTTAAACTACAAACCATCTATTAGAAAACCTCATTATTAACGAGAATCTTTCATCCTGATTCTCTTGACCCATCAAAAGCTAAAACTCAACACTTCACCATTTAATCTTTAACAAGGTCCTAGGTTATTGAAACCAGTATGAAGTGAAATTTATGGACTAACATTTAACCATTGTTCTTCACATCTTCCTAGGTTACCCTCCATGCTGGTGAACCATCTTTTATTAGCCCAAGTAAATATATAAAAGCCTACTGTTAAAACACTTAACAGATCTTCTCTGTCAAGGCTGTGAACTGCAGTGTCCAGTCCATTTGGAGGTCTCTGCTTCTCTTTTTCTTCCTTTGTTTAAAATATGCTGACCACACAGTGACCTCTTCTAACCCATCGGTCGAAAATTACAACCAGCCACACAAACAAGCAGCTTGGGGTCAGAAGGAGCAGGGTCTGCTAAAAGTTAGTAATCATACATTAATTCCCTGACATAATTAATCAAAATGAACCACTGTTATCTAGCAAGAAACCTTTAACCTATTACAAAGGGGTCAATTTGCGAACCACTTGAGCCTGGGAGTTTGGTACAAATAGCATACGCCCTTCATCCGGGATGCCCTAAGTAGGGAAAAATGCCTTTGAAGTCCCAAATCTACTAGATTTAGATATAATTTCATCAATCAAGTTAAAAGCCTGCCTCCCTCCAGAAGGATTTCGTGGAGCTCTGTCAACCAGCTTCGTTGAGTGGTGACTGAAACCCCATTTGCAAGGTTTTTTTCGTCACTAGTCGACTAGAGTTGGTCCGACCTGACAAAAGAGCCAAGTGTTTATCAAAATGAAGAGGAGGAAGAAAGATCTGTAGAAGAGCTCATTTCTCCCTTGCCAGAAGAGTAGTAAATTGGATGTTTGTTATGCACATGAACTGGTGTGCGCTTTGATGTTCAAAATTAAACTTGTCAGGTATTTAGGATCAATACTTACGTAGGGCAGGCAGAGAGTAAGAAAAAAAAAATAGAAGAGGTAAAACTGTTTAGCTGTAATTCAGAGGAATTTTTTTTGTAGTCTCACACAGGTATAAAAGGAGCATTTGCCCTCTGTCATAATGCAAGCACCCTCACGGGATATGCATAGGTGTCCGTTTGCAGAAAACAGGTAAGCTGGTTTTGATTGTATTCTCCTCACCAATTATTTTTCACATCTCCAGAGACTGAACATGTTCCCAGGAACCCCGAAATACCTTCATTTGAAATTGTAACATCATTAATGTGCTTAGAAACTTATTTTTATCACATTGTTAGTTCAGAATTTGAAGACATTAAACACTAAAAAAGATATACTCAGGCATCATCTTTACTTTGAAAGGATCAAATGTATCACATAATTCAAAGGAATATGATGGCCACCAATTTGCAAAGTAACGTCTGCCAACGCTTTGACACCACTCTGATCATGGTCACCTGAAAAACTAATCCTGATAGGAAGGCCATATCCTTTGTAGTCATTTATCTCAATCTTGGGCTGAGGGGTCTATCCATTTCAGTGTTTCAGTCAATTGCTCTGTTTTGTTTTACTTTCCATTCTTTGAACAATAGCTTCCCACGTAGTCCCATTAGACACATCTTTCACTGAATGTGATCACTCCAGTGGGCTAAGACACTTGCTGGCAGGTTCTTCAATGTGGTGAGGATTGTCAAAGAGAGCTTTGGATATGGCAACTTGAATGATGCATTTCATCCTTCCAAACCAATAGATACTTGGAAACACTGTACTACTCACCTTGCTTTTTAAGTCTTGAATCCATTTTAGAGATGAGGAAATGGAGACCCAGAGAGATTAAATCCCTTAGTCAAGACCCCACAACACACTAAGTGCCTGAACAACTATTCAGATCCAGGTCAGTTTGTCTTAAACTAACCTCCTCCCACCATTGCAAGTTCCTTTGTCATATGAAACATCTGTGATGTCTATCCTTATATCGAGTTCATTTTTAAAATTTTTCAAATGAGAAAGCTTCAAAAAAGTAAGTTCAGGTGGAGACGAAGCATAACAAGAATGAGTCGGTGCACCCCCTCCATTTCCCTAAGTACAACTCGCTATCCGGAACAAGAAAAAGAAAATGTCTTTCCACCATCCTCCATCCAGTTATTTGCTCAGCTGGAACCAGCAGCCCTGAAAACCCATTCCACTCTCAAGCTCAAACCCAACTGGCCTCTTTCTGCGGCTGAGAAGAGTCAAGCTTGTCCCCTCTCAGGGGCTTGTCCTTCCCTCTCCCCTGGACCTGGAATGCCTTTCCCCCCACACATGGTTCTGCTGGACCCTGCATCCTTCAGGTCTCAGTTGAAATGTCCTCCCTCAGAAAGGCCTTCTCTGGCCTTCTCATCTGTAGCCATCCTTCTCTCTCTCCCCAAGCCACGTCCTGGTCACCTCAGTTGGTTTCGTTCACAAGGTTCATCACAATCCAAAGCACATTGTCTATTTCTTGTATTTAACATCTCATTCCTTCTTACCTCCTCCAAGTGCTGGGAGGGGGTAAGTCTGTCTTATTATTATATCCCAGCTGCCCAGCACAGTGCCCGAATGAATGAATGAATAGCTTTGGGCTAAGTCATAGCTCTGAAATAGAAGTTTTGCAGGCTAATTCTTGATTCATTTGCTCATGAAGATGTTGAGGGAAAAGCAACTACAGCTTTGGAGGTTTCTGTGACTTGCAAATAAGCAGCAAGGTGACTAAATTACCTCCTTTGGCAAGGTCATAAGGGACCTCAATCCATGGACTTTCTGCTCGGCACGAATCTCAGGGAATTTTATTCTCTCTTCTCCAAATAGATCTCTGAGGATGCCATGTCGATTTTTATACATTTCACTTTAGCGTTCTGCTAGGTGTGTGTGTTTTGGGGGTGCAAACCTGCTTCAAGGATACTGTGACAAACAGCACAGAGGCTGACTCCTGCTGAAGGGCCCCAAGGTGGCAGGACTGGACACACAATTTCTAGGTCCCCTTAGCAGCCCTCAAGAAACCACTTGTCCCCACTCTACAGATGAGTTAATAGAGGCTCACTGAGGACCAGCAACTCCTGGGAAGTAGTTTAACTCCAAATCCCATGCCCTCCTTTGGCCCATAGCCGCCATCTAGTCATCACACAGAGCAGGGAGACAGACAACACTAAAATGACATATAAATGATAGACATAAATAAAAGAGCTTGCAGTGCATGTTTGTGAGTTTCATCATTCAAAACTAACCAAGTCAAATCACTAATGATTCATTTTAGATAATATCCTACTATCATTCACCCAGCCAAAGAATATAAAATCAGATTTTCCCTTTCAAAAGGGCTGGAGGCCAAAAGTCATGTCACCACTGTCCCATGGTGGCCAGTCTTCTGATGCTAATGGATTTGTAGGCAGAGTGCTTCTCCTTACACATCCCAAGTGGTCCTTCACTGTCTCTCGGTGAATGTGCATATGGACAGGCGCATGGACAGCATGCCCTGGAGTCACCTACCAGGGTGAGTAGCATAAGTACATGAGAACCTTGACTCACAGAAGCCTCTGGAAGCTCTTCCTCTAAAACTGCCCTGAACTCAGGGATGAGGAAAATCCATTGCCATTCTCCCTCGTGAGGGTGAAACATCACAACCACGGCTCCCACCCCCACAGGCCCTCCCTCCCAGCCAGCTTCCCCAGAAGCCCAGGTTTTAGCCAAGGCTGGGTTTCCATCCTCAGTAGACAACAATGACAAGCCTCCCAACCCCACCCTCTCTCAGCCCATGAAGCTCCGCAGGTGCTGCTGGTACCCACACATTTCAAGCCCGTCTCTGTCTGGGAGAGTTGGAGAAATGTGAGAACTGGGCCACCCTGCTCGCCTTTCAACCTGCAAAGCAACATTGTTGAGAAAATGTGTGGGTGAAATACAATGCTCAGCGGCCTGGGCCTCCGCAGGGCTGTCCAAACAACAGAGTGATGCCAAAATGCCTCTGCGCTCACAGTGCTGGGTGACAAGAGAGCCAGTTGTGATCTTGTGAGCTGTCTGTGGATTCGGTCTTGCTCATGTCATGTACTTTCCGAGAATGCGAGGCAGACGACACGATTTTGCAAATTTGCAAAAGGCTTCACACCTCGAGACAAGATCCCAATTGTACAGTGGATATGCAAGGAAGAAAAAAAGAACCTGGAAAGAAACTCGAAAATTACTACTATTCTCAAGGAAGATACAAATCTAGGCCAAAAAGGCTACTTATTACAACCAGCTCATCGGAGCCCTTCTAAAAATTTCTTGTCACATGTTCACCCTTCACAAGGAGTAAGGGAATTATATTAAGTTAAATTTATATCTTCTATATTCTCCCACTGAAACACTTTATTTTATTTTTTTAGTAACATTCTTGGGTATTTATTTTATCAAGTCATTAAAACCAAATGAAGGAGACTTGAAGTTAAATTGTGAGGACCTTTATGTACACTTTTGAAGATGTCCTAAGCAGAAGAAATGTTTCACACTTCACAGCGGGCCGTGGTTTTAAAAATTATTCACGTAAGTTTGTGCTCCAAAGAACAAAATGCTTTCTAGAGACAGAGGTCGGGGGACTTCAAAACAGTTTCAATGCTGGCTTTCGGCGGTCCCCAGCAAGACAGTGCATCTTCCCAGGAGAGGTGAGATACTGATAAAACTTTTGCTGGGATCAGAAGGATCTAGGTTTAAATCCCAACTCTCCTCCTACCAGCTGTTGGACCTTGAGATGGTTACACAGCTCTGTAAGCCTCAGTTTTGCCACCTGTAAAATGGGAGCATTGGTCCCCACCTTATGGCATTGTGAAGACTATTGTGCAGCTAATAAATGGAGGCTATTGTTTGATCCCTGGAAGATTTAGCCAGTACAAGTGCAGCACGGTTTCATTTCTCTGAGTTGTACGTTTCTCTGAATTGAATTCAAGTTCTGACTCTCTTGGGCTATGTCATGTTGTTCTAACTGTTCACAGATGAGGAATTTGGATTTAAAGCTAAGCTACAGAACCCAATGGGAATTCTTCCTAAGAGGAATTGACTTCAGTTATTAAAAATACTTTTTTTTCTTTTAGGGCGGCTTTACCCAGGCGAGATTGTATGACACCCCAGGGTGCCTCAAATGATCTCCAGAGATATTGGGAAATTCTCGAATTATTCTCAAATCAAGATTATTAAGAAATTTACTTGGGTTTTAGAATTAGTATGTGCCCTCTATGGACGTGCCTATGTGGTTGGGTGACAATGCTGTGGAATGTAGAAAAAGTGGAGAATCCAAGTTCCAAAAGATTGGGAATGCTTTTTATATTTGGCTCTAAATGGCTCTCTTGGTTTCTCATTGTAAGGATTCTCATATTCTTCAACCTGGTAAGTCAAAAGCGTGGTGTCTTATGGGTTTAAAAACATCAGAAAAAGCCAGGGACTTGCACAGGTGTCTGTGAGTATATTTAAAAGCTAGAAATATCTGTTTTTCTCACCTTAGTAGTGGAAAATCGCCAGAATGAGCCTTGAACTGGCCTTTCCCCAAACCAATGTGCAGCCAGTGGTAAAAGCAAGTAGACATAGTATGCAGAGCTCATTCCTCTTCCTTCTTCCCCTGGGTCCTTTGTTCAAAACTCTCCCTGGTGTCTACCAATACAGATGGGCCCCAAGCCCTGCTTAATGTCTGGTAGGATGACTGTTCAGGCAGCAACTTCCAGCTTCTCTCCAGGAATGCTTAGCTCCTCTCTCAGACCGTTGCCACTCACTGCCCCCAAATACTACTAATTAAATCCAGGACAATTCAGAGAATCATGCAAATGCCTCTCAGAAATAAGAGTGGGTTCTCCCCTTCACTCCAAAGATGTAAATTTTCAGCACTGATAATCTACCTAAAAAAATCAATGCAAAGCCTAGAGATGTTGGCCAGTTTTTCAAAACCTCTAAATACTGAAAAGAAAAGAAAACTACTTTCTTGCAAAGTCTCCTTTAACAGCATAAGGAAATCAACAATTTCCATCATTGCAAATGATTTTCAAAATGAAAATATTGCTGACTTAGTTGAAAAATCCACCAGGGATCATCCTTATTCAGATCGGTGAGAGCTGAGCAGATTTCCCTTTGGAAAATGTGCCGAGAATGTTCCATTGTCAGGGACAGAAACTTCTTTTGGCTATACTGGGAACATTCAGTTGTAAAGGTAGTGGGCAATATAGGGTTTCTAGAATCATGATCATAAAAATCAGAATGCAAAACCAGATGGTTGGCACAATTGACAGCATCAGTTTTAGGGGCGATTAGTTGTGGAATTTTACAGGAAAAGCCATTTTTGAGAGTGTACAGGAGACAGTAGATGGCGAATTGTGCTCAACAATATTTTTGTATTTATGAACAACACTACAGACTGTGCCTCTACAGAGCCCCACTGGTGATGTTCACTCTGTGCCAGTTGCTGTGATCTTCTGGAAGTTTCTCTCATTTTACCTATCAGAAAACCCTTGCATTTTCCCTCCACAATCAGGTCTCCTGGCTCTTCCTGGTTTGTGTCACAAGTTCAATTAGGTTATTTAGACACTTCGGACATTTAAATTCTTTGTTTGTGTATGTTTAAAATCAAGGAAAAATGTCATGGAAGGTTATCAAAATCCATGTAATTTACCCAAGAAATGAGTCTACTGGGTAAATACATATTGAGGCAATTTTTAAAGTCATATTTATTTACTCTACACACCTCACTCTGTGGAATAAATAAATATTTGAGCTGTGCACTCTGCGTGTTAAAGCACCTCATGAAAATGTATGTTGACGCTAGATGTGCAAGAAGAATCTCCCTTCTAAGTTTTAGAACTGAACCATTTGACTTTTGGGGGTAGAGAAAAGAAGCAAATGGAACCATTTTATGGGGGTAATTACCCGCCCTCCTTCCTTACCCCCACCCAGCCCCATCAAAACATATTTAAGGTCGGCCTCTGAAACTTACCACAATTTTTCCCTTTTCAAAGCAGCGACTGCACCAAAAAGTGTGCTTTGTAGCTAATTCCTTTCTGTGGTCTCCACACCTCTTTCTCCTTAGAGGCATCAAATCATTTCGGTCAGGTCAAGTCTCTCTCGGAGTTGGATGTGTTTGCCCAGATGAATCTTTAAAAAACGTGGCTTTCTTTCTTTGTTCTTTTCTGGAGACCTGGGAGTGGGACTCTTCAGACATTTTATTGATCTTTCTCCCCCTTTGGCTCATACATGCTAATTGTACCTCTGTAGCAAAACAATCTTATTATCATGGTAATTAGTGGGAGGGCTGTTGAGGTTTTCCACTTCATTACCTACTAATTTCAAGATAAATGAATCCACAGGTTCCTAAGTAAATAAGGTCACCTATCAAGCACTTGTAAACGTGTTTGTAAACAGGGAGCGGGGAGGCAGAAGGAAACATGTTTGGTTTTCAAATGAGTGGGCTGGTTGGGCTTGGCTTTCTTGGATGGAGTTAGGAGTCCAATAGGGTGGCCCTGTTCCCGACTCATTTGTAATGGAAACGGAAAGCTTGCTGTCCACCTGGTTTCCCAGTGGGGCATTTCCTCTAGCGCTCTCAAAGGGCTCTTTGTGGCCTGATTCATTCTGTGCTTTGGGCACTCCTCGTAGAGAAAGCCAGAAGTGAGGTTTACACTGGGGGCAAGAGAACTTTAAAAGGGGGAGGCGTGTTTGGGACGCAATTTCAGAGCACACTGTTCTGGGCTCCCCAACCTTACTCCCATCTGGGGCTAAGTTGTTTCTAGTTTCTCTGGATTAAGAAGTGGAAGAATTAATTAGGAGGGTAAATGAGAAAATTAGGCCTGCCAAAAGCAAAGATTTTTAGCAAATTTCATTAAGGTGGAAGGAGGAAAAACTGTTAGGAGACTTTTACCTCCAATACCAAAGACTGTGAACAAAAAGAGTGGATGGTAATTATTTTCTTCACCCTTTTGTCCATTTGTCCTTTCAAAAAGTCTCAATATTCAAACAAGGTATTGTTTTGTCTTTTAATCTGCTATTGACGCTAGTACTTAAAAAAAGAAACAGAAAAAGGCTTTATTTTTATCCATCAAGAGATTCTGAGCCTTGTGAGTGTTCTATTTTGTACGTGGAACCTCCAGGGGCATCATTGTCCAACAATCTAACTGGCATCTGAAACATTGAATTCTCCGTTCTTTTTTTTTAATTAAGATAATAAATTGGTCTTAAATTATCCCTGAAATCAGACCAGTGTTGATTACAATGGGGCTCATGCTGTGACGGCTCAAGATGATGTTATTTTTATTCCTTTTCAACGAGATCTTAATCTCTCCCTGCGTGTAAACAAATTGTCACTGTAACCTTGTTCTCTAATCTCCCAGTCGAAAGAAGGCCTTTAAAGCATTGGGAGATAACAGATCAGGCCAAGATTTCATCAGCTCTTCAGCTGGCACGGATAGGCCACGTTCGCTCCCACTGGCTGAGTCTTTAAACATTGAAGGAGAATTAATAACTACATCTTACATGAAAAGCTCCACGGAAACCTTTGAAAGCAGCACGTGTGGTGTGGTTGGAGTTCTGAGAGTGCAGGCCCCTGGTCTGAGTGAGAATCGGACTTGATTCCAGGGGAAGGGCCTGAGCCCGGGGTGGGGAGGGGAGTATCGGGCAAAGGGGACATGTGGGAGAGACACAGAGAGGAACCACAGGACAGAGACATTCAGAGACAGAGAGACACAGAGAGATAGGAAGAAACAACCCTAGAAATGGAAAGGAGAAAAGAGAATTAATTTTAGAGAGACAGAGTCGAACTGGAACAAGAATGAGGGAAAGAAAAGAGCTAGAAAAAATGGTTGATCTGACAGCTGCTAAAGGCACCCGGTGACAAACCACTTTGCTCTCCTCACCACCTCGCTGATGTGAGAAAACATTCCAGAGAGTGGATCGGATTACCTTCCCAGCCATTTCAAAATATCCCTGTGTGACTTTCTATTTGAGAATGTTCTTTCATGCCGTGAAAGGGAAATTCCTCAAACATCGCCCAGCACTGAAGACCAAGAAGCTGTCACTAACGAGCTACCTAGTGAACCCCGGCCAGGGCCCCTGATAAACTCTTTTACTTGTTTGTTTTGAAATCAGTTAAGAGCTGCACCTAGGGTGTGGTGGATCCGCAGGAATGATTCTGAGAGAATGGAAGGCTAGGGCCAGGCTGCTGGGGAGGAGACTGGAAGATTCTCTTCCAAGACCTCACCCCAGACTCCAGCAGAGCTCAACCGTGGGCCATTTTCAGACTCATTCTTTCCTCCCCATTTGACCTCTCCTGTCCTGTGACTGCCAATCCTTCCTCTGCTAAAATGATTAAAAAACAGGACAATGAGGTTTAATGAGTGATTTTCTCTTTAATTAGTAGGGAACTTTGATCACCAAAATGGGTGATTCAAAGTAGGAAAATTAAGCTCTGGGGTTTGCCTGGCCTGTAAAGACATTTTTTTGGAAACTAAATGTCCCTGTGCCAGCATTTTTGAGTGGAGAAGTCATGGACTCTGGTTCAACTGTATGACCTTTGACGATCTGTAAAATGGAGAAAATAGTAACATCTTTCCCTTGGGTTGTTGCAAAAATTAGATGAGTTAATGTGGATAAAATATGAAAGACTGTATCTGGCACATTAAAAATAAATAAAATAATGCTTTTCCGTAAATGTTCGTTATCACCCCCTACAGAACACACCAGAACCTGACTGAAGTACCTTTTGTGATAGAGGAAAATCATCTGCTTTGAGGTATGAGCAAACTCCTTTGCCCTGGAAGACAAACAAGTAATTTATAAGAGGAACTGCTCGTGACGTTCAGGTGTGCTATGAAAAATCACCCCACACATAGGAAATTTCTTCCTGGGTCAGGGCTTCTTCCTCTAGTTCCTCCAGAGACTTTTTGCCTCTTTAAGAAACACTGGCTTTTATAATATTAGGTGATGTTTAAGTACCTGCTGGGTATTAGTCTGCTTAATTTTATTTTTCATTAAGTCAAAGGATTTGCACATAATTGGTTTCCCTCTGGGCTTCGATACCCACCTGTGGTTAGCAGCCACGATTGGGATAAAATGTCCAGACAAAGGTGGCTTTGCTTCTTTTTCATTCTTTCTTTTTTTAAACAACTTTTGGAGGTTTACTTCAGGTCATTCATTGGCTTACTTCATTTTTTGACAGTAATATTTATTGCACTTTTTCCAAATGTAAGAGTAATAACATTCATTAAAGAAAGCTTGGCCAAAAAATACACGTATATTTCCTACTATTTATTGAACACTTATTATTTGCAAGACCCTTGTAAAGCTTAGCGCCTTAGAGGCATACACCACTTAATCTTCATAACAATTCTGTGATGGAAGTAACTTACCCTAGACCACAGAGTTATAAAGTGACAGAGCTAAAACTCGAATGTGGATCCGTCTTTCTCCAGAGGGTATGGTTTTTATCCCTACATGTGATATTATCTGTGATGGATAGGTAGACAGACAGGGAGCAGGCAATTATATAAGGAGAAAAATTAAAACCAACATATCCACTCTTTATCAGCTGTGTTGAGGTGGGGGGTTCCTTCTAAAGTGCAGCAAATTGGCCTATGTATTTGAGTCGTACTGGTTGATAGCGTAGTTTAATGTCAAACATGTCAGTGTTAAAATCCTGGTCTCACCACTCATAAAGTGATATGACCTTTATGGAATTAAGACCTTGGGGAAGTTACATATCCTCTTTGTTCTCTGTTTCTTCATCTGTAATAAGACATTCAGCTCCCAAAAGGTATAGAAACTATTTAGAATAATAACATAATAACTAAAACATGGGAGTACTCATTATATACATACACATGCATACATGCTATGTACACACACCCACATTGCAAAATTAGTACAGCGTTCTCTATGGCATTCATTCTATAGCATACTGTTTCAAACTTATCATTACAACCTGAATATTTCCCATTTCAGTTAAAGTTCTTTTAATAGCAATATATTTTTCTTTCTTACAAATTCACCATAATTAATTAAATTTAACCATTCTTTATTGTTGCGCATTTAATGAATTTCAGAGTTTTGCTGTCTTGACTAACACTTCAGAGTAACCCTCCCACGTGAATCGTTGAGCGTCTTCTGTTTTCTTATATATATCTCAGAACTGTCCTAAAAATCACTGAGTAAAAATGTATGCTTATTTTCTAGGTTTTCTATAAATACAGTCAAATATGCTTCTGAAAAAAATGCAAATTTACACTTCAGTAAGAACATTATAAGCAATTTTTTTGCCTTGGCCAATAAAAAACTGACTATTTAATATGTAAAAAAAAATCTCCTTAATATTTTAATTTCTTTTCCAAATAAAAAATGTTTATTTCTTTGATTGCCCTTGTAAGTGATTTTTTTTTTTATATTTCCATTGGCTAACTGGATACATTTTCTGAGTTGTCAATTTTTGCCTTTTTCCTTTTTCTACTTGATTTTAAAGAACTCATTAAGATTATGATATTTTAGTTTAATTGCCTTTTAATTCTGTAATTAATATTATGTAATATTAATAATTATATAATAAATAATTTCTATATGTATATCATATAGAAATTTTAACATTAGTGCAGTTATATATCTATTTTATACTTTTCTTACTTTGCATTAATACTCAGAAAAGAGATAGAACATATTCATCTATATTTTTTCCTAATTATTTTACGATTTTATTTCAATGGTTAATGGTAATTGAGTTTAGTTTTTCTTTTAAGGAAAATATTTACTTAGGACTTAATACTATGTTCTTGGGGATATGTACATACATTATCTCATTTAATTACCATCCCCCAAAAAAGGAAGGCAGTTGTTAAGATATACTTTTCACAGCTGAAGACCTGGACTTGCTTAGAGTCCAAGAAACATCAAGTGGCTGAGTTACAGATAAATTTGGGTGTCCTTATTTAAATCAAAATAGCAAGAGGGTAGGGCTTGGAATCATATAATTGTGCAGTGTTTATATCACTAGGAAGTGATAAGTAGGAATGGGGGAGATGCATGGCTCAAGAAAAGCTGGAAGAATGGATGAAGGGATTGATGGGTAGATGGATGAATGGATGGATAGTCTACAAAGGCAATTTATCAGCCTGAAAAAATGCCTTTCTCTGCTTGGTAGACCATTAGTGTGGTTTAGCCTATAGTGCTTTCACAATTCTCTAGCCTTCAGATGAGCTCTATCATTATGGTGCAACTCAGGAGATTCATAGGGTCAAAGTAACTGGGATAGATGACAGATTCCGTACTTTCTGAAACCAGCTGTTCCTCCTTTTATGTCAAAGTCAGTCCACTAGTGAGCACATTAATTGGATGTTTCGTAGAGGTTCAAAGCAAGGTCTCATGAGACTGATTGTTTAAGATTGAATCTTCAGCTTCCTAGCTGTGTGACACTTGGCAAGTTATATAACCTCTCTGTGCCTCAATTTCATCATTTGTAAAATGGGGCCAATAAGAGTTAAAGTCTCAGAGGGGTTTTTTTTGAATATCAATTAATTGGTAATAGCAACCCCCCCTAAACAGAGCCTGGCACACAGTAAGTGCTCAATAAATGTTTCTTAACTATTATTATTATTTTCTTCCATGATAAAGATATATATGATATATTAAGGTAACTATCTCATAAACAGCAGGAAAATTGCACAGAGTTTTTCTTGGTTCATTAACATGGGTCAAAAAAAGTGTAAGAACATAGAAATGCCTAAATGGACCATGGTTAACCTTAAGAATTCAATCGTTTGAGGCACAAGATTATTTTGAGGTTGTGTAAGTTATTATATTTCCTAAAATCACTAGCCACAGTGTAGTTCATATATAAAAGTCACGATTTTTGTGCTTGTCAAGATCGCATCATTAGAATTATCTGATTTTGAATCCAGAACAATTTTATAATGTATACATCTGAATAGGCTTTGGCAGTGTCTGCATCTAAATAAAAGCTTAAGAAACCAGTTATTCAATATCATTGTTGTAAGCTTCTAAACCCAAGGGTCTGACAGGGGTCAGTGTGTGAGTGTGTGTGTGTGTGTGTGTGCAGTGTAGACACAATCTTAAATTGCCTTATGCTGGAAAATCAGACAGTGACAGCGGAGGCAGTGTGATAGATAACTACATGTTTAAACAACAGGAGACTTTATTTAGAGAACCCCTAAGATCATACATACAGAATTGCCCTCCCCTATCTTATCCTATAGAACCTCCACCGTCCACTCTGCGGAGAGTGCAGCAGTACAGGCAGTGGGCAAAAGAGACACCCACACAAACAAAAGTGGCCTGAGATAACCACAGTTTGAAGTTTACAATAGAGAAGCGTCTATCTCTGGATAAGCAGGGTCTGTGGGTGACTCCTATTTTTCTGCTTGGATTTCTGAAATCTCTTCCCCTCAAGTGTAATCGACATTTTGCCCCTTCCACCCACCATCACCACTATTCCAAACAAACGCCCAGGAACTTTGATAGCAAGAGAATGATTGCATTGGCGAGAGAGGCTGAGGGATAAGTCGATTTACACTAAGCTGAATAAAACCAAGAAAGTCACAGTGTCCCTTGTTAGTGATTTAATTTATAAAAGTAAAAAGCTTAATCATTTAATAGCTTCATTAAAACAACACCAGAAGATGTTATAAAAACCATCATCCATGTCTTATAAGAAATTGATTTCTTTCCGGTACTTCGTACATGCCAAATGGAAAATATGTACTAAAAAACTTACAACCACTCAGATGACAGCCAAAGGGAAAGTGATGACAATGAGTCGTTGTATTTGCAGTTTAGCTACAAATACACCTTTGTTTATTGGAACATGAAAAAAGCTATCAAAGAAAAATACAGTTTTAACAAAAGAATTTTGTTTATTCCATTTTGAAGAAAAGTACAGTCCACGAAAGTCAAATAATAAATTTTATAACTGTGTCATTTAAACAAACAGATGTTTAGAACGTGATGTGACATCTATGAGTGGGGTAGGGAGTGAAAACATTCTAGACTAGTGCACACCTTTGTACAATAAGGGGGACTTTCACTTTTTTAAGGAAAAATCTCAGAGGACTGGATATACTATTAACAGGTTGCTTTGGGATAATGGAAAATATGAGCTCATTAGCACCAGGTTTGTTATTTGTTCTATAACAAAAAAGTAAATTACAATGTATTAATGCAGTTAGTGTTGTTTTTAATGTGCATAGGGATGCAATAAAACTTTTATTAGGGAAGTGTGATAGTATGTTTGTGCTACAGTATCAGCATCCTGCTCTGGCACAACAGCCAATCATGTGGCCCAGTGGAACATTCTTATAATGATGTAATAAAATTTGACTCTGATATTGTAAAATATGTTTATGGTAAGGCTGTTGGGATATTTTTATGCAATCTTATTAGAGCAGGTGCCTAAACCTATTATATTTTGTAGTCCAATTTCAGTGGAATTTTTAAAATGTCAAATTCCTAATCTGGAGTTTGAATGCTGAAATGATCACATTATGATGCATAATATGATATGCACCCTCCCCCTCCTGAGTGGGCATGCAATTGCCAACTCAAAGCAGAAGTCTAATCAAGAGTTTTATCAATTAATATAATGCTATTGGCTGTACTGTGGATTTTGTCTTACAGGCCATTGGGCATTTTTTTTTTTAAATAATAACTACGGGTACATGAAAATCCTTAATTTTTTCCTGGGTCCTCATTATTGAGTACAGTGTATTCTTGGTTATTTCTCTTCTCCTGTCTTTGACCATTTTTCCTCCTTGCCTCATCATCATTTTCAGGCCCCAGCATCATGTTTTAAAAAATAATCCATGTCCACAAAAGGACAGTTGGCCAGGAAATCTAAGGGCAGGCCTTGGGGAGGAAAGAGAGGCTGTCCATCCCTAAGCTCTGGACTAGGACTTAAAGTTTATAAAACTCCTCTTATTCAGAGTAGCATGAGTTACTCAAAAGTGCATATCGTTCATTCATGTTTTGAATATGGCTAATGATAAGGCTAATAGGTGGCAAGATGGCAGGAATGGTTTAAAACTCTACTTAACTTTTAGACTAAAATGAGCATAGTGCAGTTTCCTAAAGTGTTTTTCTTAGACCAGTCTTGAGAGATGTGCTTCATAAACCATATATCAAAGCCAATAAATTTAGAAAACTTTGCATATAGTACTAATCATTTGGTTGCTCATTTGCATATTAAAGGCTCTGAGAAATTCTGCAGTAAAAATTGGTTGCATTAATGGAGCTTATTTTAAAATTCTTTGATCATACAATCCATTTTTTTTTTTTTTTTTTTTGCCCAGTATACTGGAGACTACTGTAATAGAGAAAAAAATATAGCCAACATATGCAATTAGAATAACTGATTAAAAATATTTAAAGAGTATTGTTTAATTAATTAAATACTTAGTAATAGAGAATTTTTAAGCTTGAAAGGATCTATCTCCCTTACTTTTGTGTCACTCCAGGGCAAACAGCTTATTTTTTAAATAATATTTTGTTAATTTCTCCTTTCATTGAAAGCAGTTCATTAAACAAATTCTATTAATTATGTTTCCAAAAGGCAAAATGCTTGAAAATTTTCTACAATCAAACCTAAATTAAGATCCTCAGGGGATTAAAATTCTAGTTAATTAAATTTTTTAAATAGAAAATTAAACAGAATAGCCTTTTTGTTTCAACTTATTATCGAAAAGTTTTTTTAAATGTAGGGGCATGTTTTTGCATTTTACAATGAATTGCTCTTGATCATAATTGAATTTTCTTCTATCATTTAGAATTTTACATGATACCTCTGAATTACCATTCTAAATATAATTTTAAAGATCTGAAGGACCATAGTAGTAGACACTTGACATGTACGAGGCTGAATTGAATTGGTAAGATACTTGACTACCGTTGGCCTGATTTGGGTCACAGGTCCATTGTAGCATGTGTATACTGAACGATGTGTGTGTATACTCATATATACGGTGCTGTCCGACCATGACCTCATGGTATGGAAGAGGAGAAATGTTGATTCCCAAAGGAATCAACCCCCCCAACACACACAAAAGAAGAAGATAAAATATGCATTACGCTTGCACACACACAAACACACAGCTGATTAACACGATTGCTTTATTAATTGATTGTATTAATATAATAAATTAAATTTGTTGGATTTCATTATTGGCTTATATTTTTAAATAAAATTTAGATACAGAACTTCTTGGTATGCCAGTCACAAAGTCTGTTAAAGTTTCCTAAAGAAAGGGCCTGAATTTTGTCCATAATATTAGGTTGCAAATATCTCCAAAGAGTGGAATTCCAATATTTTCCAAAGTTGATTTTTCTATATAGCAGGTGTAGGTATTAACTGTATGCAACATTGCACTTCTGTTTAATCACTTCATTGTGTCTGCTTTTGGGGAACCAGGCATGGATAAAGACAGATGTCCTATTCCCCGTTGCAGTTATGTAAGGAAGTCCCTTCCAAAGGGAATGGACAGTGAATATAGATGAATCAGAACAAAAGGATTTCCCCATTGTCCACACACAAACACACTCTGTGCCCATGTCCATAGATTATTATGCACACAGGGAACGTGGTTAGATGCTTCAACATTAATGCGGCGGAAAGCTCCCTGGCCTTGGAATCTGAAGGTATGAGTTACAGCACTTTCCTTTGTCAAGTCCTTTCGCCTCTGGGTCTCGGTGTTCTCATCTGTAAATGAGGTCTTTAACTACCAGCAGAGCTCTAAACGTACAGTAGCACTCTACAATAACTTATATTCCATCACATTTCCCTTCATGTATTAGCTTCTGGGAAAATCCAAATGGAATTCAACAAATAATAATTATACATGAGCATATACTGATGACACTAAACTTGCCACTAGCGATTCACCAGTGAACAAAGTTCCTGTTCTCATGGAGTTTGCACTCTAGTTGATTCACAGAAATACATCTACCTACACTTTAGAAATAAGGTTTGTATCCATCTCCCACATGGTTTTGAATCTCTCTTTCTGTGTGATTTCATCTACTTCATCGTTTAATTATCTTTGTTGTAAATAACCTCAAATCCTTTTTAGGAAGGCAGGAAGGGTCTTAAATAAAAATAAATAATGTCTTTGGACATTATGGAGGACAACATACATGTCTAAGAGCTTAAGTATAAATTAAATATAACTTAAGTATCGATTACAGAGAGAGTTCTGGAGAGGAATTGTATTGTTGGCGATGCATCTTCAAAAAAGAAAGACACGTTTCTTTAGTTAGTTAGTCTGTAATGGAAGAGAGGAACAGGAAAGTCAGGGTGGAATAATTATTGTAACTCATATCACTGAGGAAGGTCACTAGAAAGAAGCATCAGTAAGGCTTTTTAAACCTTTCCTAGCTGTAATGCTCAGGGCCAAGCTTGCAGGAAACTGGAGCTGCAAAAATTACAAATGGTAATGCTATTATTTGGCACATAGTTGCCAAAGGCATTCAATATAAAGATTTTACAGAGGTGTCAACTGATATATAGCAAACACACAAACAGTCTCAAACATTGTAAAATATGTAAGGAAAGCTGGGGCAAAATATTAGGCATATGAATTTTATATATATATATATGTATATTTTGCGATGTAGGCTGAGAATGTGCTTGCTAGGCACTGTAGTTAAAATGGGCAATAAATACCAGGGTTCATGTTGCCAATGTCCTGTTGGGGATGGGGGTGGGGTTTCCATCCACCATAATTTTGTTTTTCCAATCCATGTTTCCAATTCATATTTTGGAAGCAAAGTGATTACACTATTTCTTTCTGGTCCATTATACATTTAAAACAGGTGTCAGGTCTCAGTCTCTCTCTCTCTCTCTCTCTCTCTCTCTCTCTCTCTCTCTCTCTCTCTCTCTTTCTCTCGCTCTCATCATCACGGGAGCGAGATGTGAAAGAGAACATCGATAGCTTGTTAGGATCCGCCTCCCCTCCCACCCAAGATAAGATTTTGCTGTGGAGGCCAAACATCTGTCTTTCCGTCTCCTCCCCAGGACATTTCTGGATAAGCAGAAGGTGGAGGCACAACCTCCCTGGTGTTGGAAAGCATCGCAGCAGAAAGGGGTGGTTCGCTTTCTCTGTGTGTCATTCCACTTTCTGGGAAACACAAGCTTGGACTGGAGTCCAGTGGTTACCTTGCATTAAAATAGCATACTCTGCTAACCCAGTCACAGCCAAGGCAATGAAATTGTGACAATTTTCCATTTAACATTTTACATTGGTCTTTTGTTTTACTTTGTAAATCTGGTTAGAAAACAGCGGGTGTCTTTAAATTCAGGTAAAAGACATTTTACAGATTAAAAGTGCAAATATTGGAGAAGAAGAATTCAAATGACAGAAACCTAGTGAGGAAGAGTGAGAGAGGAAGAGCCAGAACATCCTTCTATGGGTTGGCTATTTATTCTGGATGTTTCCAGTTGCAAGAAGAAAATTATGATGTGCATAATGAATGCCAAAAAGAAAATAAAGTCATTTTTATTTAACTTTGGGATAAGCATAATCTTCATATTTGTCTGTCAATGTGTCTTTGATTGTGTTTTATTTGGGCTAATGTTAATATAAATCAGTGCACCCTTAGAATTCATCCAACTCCAAACTCGAGTTTTGCAGCTGGAGAAGCTGAAGTCAAGTTACGGAGAACAGCGAGACTGCAGCTCCAACTCAGGGCAATGGCTTCAGCCAGGGCTCTCTCCATGCGAGCTAGCACACAAGGACAGGGGCAGGCAGACAGAACCAGGGAATGTGGCTGCAGGCTCTCTGGGCAGGGCCGGGGAAACCTTCAGGGCTAGCATTTGAGCTTGGATCTTAAATAAAACTTAAATTTTCAGATGTGACCAATTGCACAAGCAGCAGCCCGTTAAGGTCACATGCACCGTGCAGCAATGGTCCTCCCAGCTGTGGGTCCTTTACAGATAGGGCTCTCTCTTGACCATTCCCCCAGCTTAACAGGCTGCCACTCCAGGCTACAGCAGAGATTCGAGGTGTCATACTGTCCCTCGCCACTTTCTGTAATTCTGCAATATGGGCACAAATGTCCCCTACACATCCGTGCATGCAGCCTGTCCACCCATGCACTTCACTCACGACATCAGTTACTGCTTATGTTTGTACAGCTCTTCGGGGTTTACAGAACACCCTCATTAACTATTGCCTCATTTAAAAATCATCAGAGCACCTCTGACAGATGGGGGGAAGCTGAGGCTCAGCCTTGGACCTCCCTTTCCAAGCTCTGTCCCTCAGCCCACTAACTTGAACAAGTGATTTAAATGGTACGAATTCAATAAATTTGAAAAAGAGGAAGTTACCTCTCCTACTAACACTTCTTCTAGAAAGTGCTTTCCAGAAAGGCAAATATTACTGGGGACAATGCTTTATATAAAGGCATGAATATTCAAAGCAGATAAATTTGAGAGCAGATGTGTTTGACTGCAAAGGAAACCCAGCTCCAAACCACCATTGTATTTTTTTAAATAGTCACCTACCCTCAAATTTTATTCGGTGAAGGGAAAGAAAAACTTTTAGTTTACTCACATTTTATGAACATATCTGTTGTACTAACTGGAAAATATCTGCTGGGGTTTCAAAAAATAAAAAATTATTTTATAAGCCTATATTGAGTAGATTTCACATAGTAGAATCCATGTCCAGTGCTTTGGATACTGAGAAAATAAGACATAGCCCCTACCTGAGAGACCTCACAATCCATTTACCTGTTTCTGTTAAGTCGTGTACAAAAGCTGCTGTTGTATAAATATCATAGGATGCAGATAATTTCAATAAGGAAAGTCTCAGTCATCTGAAAGTTTTAGAAAATGTCTAACACTGAAGGTGACATAAATGCCTATATATTCATAAAATTATCAGTCAATTTTCATATGTAATATAGGAGCTTCCTATGTGATATACTTATTAGTATGAGATAAAGCACTTTTTAAAAAGCATATCAGAAAGCAAGTAGGTGTGAATGCTGTTATTACAGGAAAAAGTAATCTAATTGATAAAATCAGTAAGTCACCTACAGACCGTAACACTGTCTTTATTAGTAACAAATGACTTCGGACACTCCTCACCACTGAGCTTGGAAATAGCTGCTGAGTAGCTGTGAGAGCCAGGGTATGTAACTGTAGTGTTCAAGTACACCTCAGGACCTGACCAGCCATTTCATTTTAAGATGGTTAAAATCTATAACACAGACACACGCACACAAAATGAGCTCTCTCCACCACCTCATATGGAAACACAGGAAATACTGCACCCAGAAGTCACCTTCTGTGACAGTCCAGACGTCTCCCCAGCCTTGCTGTTGTCAGTTCAGTTGTTCAGTTCATAAGGGGCTTAAAAGAGTCCACTGGGGTCATCATGAAAAGAGTCTAAAGTCCCATACTGTCCTTGAAGCCCATGAGCTACTGAAAACCCACACTGCTCCAAGCAAGCAGCAGACAGCAGAGCTATGAATGGTGGGGCCACACCCGGCTCCCTGTGGGCAGGGACTGGACTCCGAGCCCAGCCATATGGAACAGACAAGGAGGGGTGCTCAGAGACCACAGCATCTCAGCCTTCCTCAGCTTTTCTTTACGCCTCCAGTTGATTCCTAGAGCTAGAGACACACTGGAGAAGAAGAGGACTCATCGAAACCACTTCAAGGCCATTCCCATTTGCTAGAAGATGACCACCATCCTGAGAATCGAGGAAGAGCATGTTACGGGGACTTTTTGAGTGTATGCTTGTTTTAAAGATTTATTGCATTTAATTCCACAGGATGCTAATCAAATTTTTTACATAATATTAAATGTCATTTTTCCCAAGGCTGTTTGTATTAATAATCTTTTAGAAAATTAAATTGAAATTTGATTCTTTCCAATTTACTTTTTTTTGGTTCCCCCTCCTTTAGTGCCTTGTGGGGACTAGCTGGTTTACTATGACCTGGATGTGACCTAGGCCTGGGTGACCTCATTCTGGCAACTGAGGGATGACCAGGTGGGCCTCTCAAACCTTTCTTCTTCTTAAAGTTGATGCTTGTAGCTACATAAAAAGAGAAATAGTTAAGACAAGAATTCACAAGGGTAAGTGGACATTAACACTTTTGATGAGTGAATGAGTCCAGCCCCACAAATGATATTGCAATATTTTTAGTTCATTTTCCTGCCATCTGTGTCATGATTGGCTGTCCCTTGCTAAACACATTGTGCTTACGTACTGGTGCATTGCGAATAACTAATAAAGGAAAAGGGAAAATGCTGTATTACAAGAAACATGGTTTGGAATCATTTCCCTATGCTACCTAATGGTTCAGCTATTAAAAATAGATTATGACTCAGATACTCACTTATTTGTGACTATTGTGATTAAAAAATAACACACTACACAAGAATATCCCAAGCTAAAGAATAGTCTTATGATTAGCAAGGAACTCTTTCCATGAACCATCATTCCAGTAGATAGGTTGTTTTGTTTTGTGATTTTGTTTTTAACCCCATACAATTGTCCTTTTGTTTCTTTTAGCTGGACTATCTAAGCCAGGTTCAAGTTCCCCTGTTATTATGCCTTGTTTATTCAATAAAGGACATCTCCGCTAGTCTCTGTCAACTATTCCCTCTCTACAGCCTTTCACTTAATAGGCAAGCCCTTCAGAATCAACCGACTTTCCTCCCTTTCCTGCTCTGAGGATATGTGAAGCCAGAAAGACTTACCCAAGTGCCTCGTGTTATTTGGCAGGAGAGCCGCTCTGTCTCAAAGCAGGGGTATGCAGGGATGGACAAATTAGTCAGCTGGGGTGGCCGGAAATCCAACATTAAGTGTTGAATTGTTTGCTCTGCTGTGATGCAATCCTTTTCTTCCAGTTTATTAAAGTTTGCTGTGTACACAAATGCTTTGTGCAAGTGGGTTTTTTTGAAAAAGTTATGGAAAGAGATGGTCCATGGTCGTGTCAATGTGAAACAGAGGGAAGAGTCACAGGAGATAAGATACCAGCAAGAGCAAGAGTTTAAGAAAAGTCAAAACCAGACTAGGTCAAGAAACCAGAAAAAACATACTCTGAAGAGTGTCTGAGATTTGGGGGAAGACACTGGCTTTCCCACCATACATAAGATGGAGGTTTGGGCCCAATTTATTTGAAATTTTCAAGAAGATGACTTCTAATTCACATATAAATATATAATGTATGCAAAGCACTTAGCAAGAGGCTCACCTATGGTAATCCTTTAATACATGGTTATGATAATGATTTTCCATTCAAAGTGACAAAGGGTTTTCTATTTCCTGTCTGTATCATCAGCAAGTTTTAGCGATTGTACACAGAAAAATAGTGTTGTTGGACACCAATTCAATTTTGGCTATACCTGTAAGTCTCATCACAAACTCCCAGAACTATTCTGAATGGGCTTCATTCCGTCACCTCTGAGTACCCAGGAAGCACTTGTTCTTAAGCTCCGAAGGACAGGAGCTGGGACAATGGGAGGGAATCTTGGTCAAGGCCCAGGTGTTGTTTGGTGAGTAGTTGGCTGCTCACATTTCACAGTGATAGAAGGTGTTTGGTGGCACCTAGGCTCAAGGCTTAGTGACTTATTTATATCAGGAATTCCACCCCACCCTTTCCCACCCCAGTGAGAAAACACGGTCAAGAGAAGGCCGAGTGACTACCCCCTCAAGTCTTATCACAAATGTAAGTAACTTGTGAGCAAACTCTTTTTCCTTCTGAATTTGAAAGTCTCTCTCATTGAGCTCATGTCTATCACAAGAAAAAGCCAAGGGATAAGAGGTCCAAAAGCCCTTCCTCAATTGCTTTAGTCCATTCGTGCTGCTGCACCAAAATACCTGACTCTAGGTAATTTATAAATCATACAAGTGTATTTCTCACAGTTCTAGAGGCTGGGAAGGCCTGAGACCAAGGCGCCAGAAGGTTCAGTGTCTGGTGAGGTGCGGTTTCTGCTTCCAACATGGCTCTGTGTTGCCACGTCCTCACCAGTGGAAGGGGCCCGTGCTGTGCGCTCACGTGGCACATGGCAGAAGACCGAACATGGATGGAAAGAGATAACTCTCTTCCTCCAGCTGTTTTATGAGGGCTCCAATCCTATCCATAAAGGCAGAGCCCTCATGGCCTAATCACCTCCTAAAAGCCCCACCTCTTAATACTGTTGCATTGGAAAATAAGTTTCATAAAAATTCTGGTGGGGGCACAAACATTCAGACCACAGCATCAATACATACATCCAAATCAGGCAGTGAAAATAACTACCCTGATTTCTAATGGGGGAGTCTTTTCTTTCAAGTTCCCTGATGCCAGGCTTACTTCCTTGGTCATCCCATCATATCACAGGGGAACACATCATTATTAACAATGCAGCATTCCTTTGGCAACCTAGTGTTAGCATTCCCACCATCCTTGTGCCCTGGCCAAGCGTGTTCCCTCCAATAAGCTTCATGTTCATGCATCCAAGTCATCACTACAGATTACTGCAAAGCTCAGAAAAGCCTTGTGTGTATGTGTCTGTGTCTGTATGTGTGTGTGTAATATGACTAGGGACCCTGGACTTGAAGACACAACTTCAATTCACCTTTGCTACACAGCACCCTATAAGCACTATAAAAAGCCAGCAACTATAAATAAACAAGATTCAAAATCAGGCAAAAAATAAAAGAATTATTAATAAAAATGTGAGCCCCATATTTCTAAATCTACATTCCCCTAAGAATGAGTGGCCGGCTTATAGGGGAAAATGTGAAAAATAGAATATGCTTGATTAACGAAACATATTTAAGTTTCCTAAAAATGTAAACATTAAGATTTAGAGGGCTGTGATTTATTGCTCTAGATAAAAATCCGATAATACATCACTGCAGATGTGAACACGGTCATCAACTTTTGAAGGGTAAAAACTGGATACATGTCCAGGATGTCTAGCAGCTCCCTCTCCTGAGTTCTTCCACTGTGTAACAGAATAGAAATTTCCTCAGCATTCTTTTCCTTTGGAGAAAGGCAAAGAATTTTCCTCTGTGGAGCACCCATTCTGGACTTAACACCATACACGGTGCTTTAAGTACATCTACTTTAGCCTTTGCACGGGTCCGTGATGCAGATGTGAGTGGCTCCATTTCATAGGAGAGGAATCTGAGAATCAGAAAAGTTTAGCAACATATCTGAAGTCACACAGCTAGTGCAGGAGAACTGGAATTCAGAGTCATCACCTTTTCTAATGTTTTAATTTCTAATGTTTTAATCACTTCAATCCCTTCCCAGAGGTATGGGACTCAAGACCAAGTGGATTTTTCATAATTCTCAGCTTCGATCAAACTTTAACCCTGCAGATTCTCAGACAATGCTTTGTATAATAGTTTTATCTCCCCAAATAGCCTTTTAACCTCTCAAAGGGTAAAGAAAAGCTGCTAAAATAATTAAGATGATCCTATCAAAAGCACCTGCCTGTTTCAAATGTTTTCACCAAACTTTTCTGTTCTGATCTCACAGGGAAAAACTCCACATGATCTGCAAGCACCTTCAGAATTAGCTAGCCACGTGGCTTTTCATAGAGGTCCCAGTTTAATGCAGAAACTGGCTGTGGAGGAGAGCCGGCCCCTGTCTACACAACCGTGTGCAATTCTTATCACGCCAAGTCCAGCTGCTCCGGTCTAACTAGCTCCCCGAAAGTGACTCCCTCAGGCCCCAGCTAGGAGCAGCTAAAATAAATGCAAAATGCACAGCCCCTTCCCCCTTCACAGATAAAAGGCTGTGGAATATATAGGCCTCATTTTAATAGGGCCTCAGCTAGGTCTCTGTTTTTTGCACCCACAGCTAATTGAAGGGGCAACTAGAGCAGACACAATTGAACACATGGTTCAGGAGCCACCTCACCACCTGGCTTGCACACACAATTAAATATTTGCACCTGCAATGGTAGTATGTGTGAAAGTTATCCCTGTAATTAGTTGTCGGGGTAGAAATAGATGTAATTTTTAAAACCCTCTCTAATTCCAATAGTTATTTTTAAATAGATATTTTTGTTGAAATAAAAGAACTCTTAACTAATTAGTGCTTTTAAAAGAAACTATTTCATATGGAGTTCTTTTTAGGTAATCCTCTAAAAATATAGCTTTCTATTACTTCTGTATGTAGCTCAGTTACAAGAGCATCATTTGCACGTATTTTCAATGGGTTGGGGGTGATTAAGTCTACTCATTTTTCATTTATTTATTTGTTCAATAAACACACGGAGCACATACTATACCCTGGTTTTGGGGATACTAATATTAATATCTATTACACAGAACATCTGCTAGAGGCCCCTGGGTATGGGGTGGAACTAGGATTGATGATTTTTATCAAATAATTGTAATTTAATATGATAAGTGTATACCTCTTACCAGAGGTGATGGTACGTAGAAAAAAATTTTAACAAAATTTTGAGTTGTTCCTCATCTATGGAATAATGGTACGTGTAATAATTTTGACAATTAAACAGGTGTCTCATTTGAGAAGATTCTACTATTTCATTTGCCTCAGATGTTGTTTAACAACGTGAAAAAGTTGCCTATGTTTGAAATGCTGTGTAAAGGATAACAATAAAAGACTTTAGTAAATAAGCATATTGCTGTACTATAGGACATGAAATGCCTCTTGGCACTGATGGGAAATTAAATCCCCCGGGCTCTCCCCTAAGAGAGATAACATGCCAATGTTTCAGTAAACGCTTTCAGCACAGATACATATCATGTCTCTTTATTCATAGTGGACATTTGTACACTAATTTTTATCCCCACGTCCCTTATATTATTTAAATGCTGAAACAAAACGTCTGCAGCTTTGAGAGTAAATCTGCAACATTTAGATTTCACATGGATTGTTTGTCTTTTCTTCATTTTGTATTTGAATGGATTATTTCTTACCTCTAAGGACATGCTGTTTTGGCCACCCCATATCTTGTCGCCTGATAAGCTGGCCCATTTAGGGTTGACCTGTAGAGGTTTCTTGAGTCCCAAATCTTATGATTATCACACGCTATGGCATTTTGACCCAAACATTTTGAGTGTTCAGCAAGTCAAAAAGTCACCAAGAAGACCCACTCTCTCCAACGAGATGGCCCACAAAGGGGGCTGGACGGAACAGCCGAGCCCAGCTCCCAGAGAACAGGCAGGGGCCGGGGCAGCAGGGAGCTGGGATCAGCCTCTAGACCTTGAAGTGCAGCAGCTGTGCGTTGTCTTTGAGGCTGAGGATCAAGCAGAGAATATGAGATAGGCAAACGTTGGCTTAAACTTTCTTCTCTCTTTGATTGTCCTTGGACATCTGCCTCATCTCCTGTCAAGAATGTTTGGCAGCTGTTAGCTCAGAATAACACAGTTCTGCTGCGCCAGCCGCTACCCAGTCTTCTAATACTTTAAGCCAACTAGTCTCTCTTATATGCCTGGCCTGATACACAGCTATGCTAATGCCTTGAGCTAACTAGCTTTCCATCAAGCCATGGAAAACACAGTGGGAGACAGCCTTTGGTTTATTTTCCTCACGTGCTAATTGGCTTTAATTGTTGGCCAATTGGATTTCAAGTTCAGAAAAGAGCGGACTACACAAAGACAAGTGTTAACTTAAGACCGTGGGAGAAGCTGGCGGACACTTTTGGTCTCTAATGGAGTAGACTTTATGCAGATGCACATGTCTCCTGGCCGTAGGGCTCAAGGCAGGACTCTCAGGGCCGTAACGATGATTTCTGAAAATTCATACTTGTCCCCATAACCAAACACGAAGCACTGGGACAGCTTACCAGAAATTGGGGTGTGAACATATTTCACCTATTTAACTCCTTTTAAGGCCTGAGTTTTTATTCTAATAGCCTTATTTTTGTCATTAATAAGTTATCCTTGTGAGAAGAGAAAGTGCTGAGTTAAAAATATTTAAAATGGACATTTTTCTACCTAATCTGTGAGGCTGATATGCCATGATAATAAAAATGTAGATTTATTCCACCCATATTTCCAATACCACCCTCGTGGATATTCATTTGTGGCAGAACAGAAGCATCACAACTGGTCCCCTGAATACTCACGCTTTACAAGGAAAGTACAAACAAACTAAGTCATAACAGTCAACTGTGCAAGGAGATCAGGACAGGCATGATTAATAGCTTTGATTTATTTCCAGTAATGGTCATGGACTGGTTTTGGGGAGTGCTATAACTTAAATTTGCCTTCAATATGGGACGATATTACAAAATGATGACTTATTGCCCATTCTTTGAGTGAAATTGTCCCTTAAGGAGATTACTCCAGTGCTAATTCCCCAAATTCTCTTTTTCTATATTGGTTCTGAAATGTATCTACAAGCACAAATGGTTCTACTGTTTTGATGGAATTGACCAGTCAGTTAGTCTAACACCTGTCAATTCTGTCACAGAATTTTTGACATTTTTGACTGAATTGACCAGGTGTTGGACTTAACACACTGGTTGATTTTATCAAAAATTGTCAAAGCAGTTTTGTGATTGAACAAAGCCACACTCTACACCCTCACTGGCATTCCTCTGTTTACCTTGTTAACACACTTATTTTCTCATTTTTCTAGCTCTGGATGCTAAAACACCATGATTATACACCTACCCATGTGTGCATATACACGTGTGAGGATCGCTGCCAATTAAATATTGTTGCATTTGTAATTTACGAATGGTATAGCATGTAGTGTATCATTCATTTGTACAGTTCTAGTTCCAATTAAAATAATTTAATTACCTATTAATTTATTCCACTAGTACCTTTCATTTCTAGCCTTACATAGTAGAGAGTCTGGCAGAGGCAGAATCATCACTGTTTGGCAGACCAGACAAATGATTCCAAACCATGTGAAGTGCCTTCCGGAAACCATCCCCTTGAGACTTACCAAGTTAAGAAACAATTTATTATGAACATTGGTCATTGCCTATCACCACCACCCCCACCTCCTACAGGAATTTAAGAAGCATGAGAGCAAAACTCTTTGTCTGTTGTGCTAGCACATTACATCTAGAACCTTGGGCCATGGTTCTCAGAGATTTCTGGACCAGCAAAGCTTATGGCAACAGGTTAAGTCAGAGAAGCTCATTCTGGGACTTCTCCTTTCTCTCAACTCTCTCATCATTTCCACCTACCTAACTTGAATCATTTAGTCTACTCTGAATTATACTTATGATGTGGTTTTATCCTTTTTTTTGCAATCTATGAATTCCCAGAAGATGAATAGTGCCATAGTATAGTTTATGGCAACCACAGGACCTTACAGCCAGTCAACAAGAAGAAACGCATATGGAATTAAGAACATAGTCACTTATGAATGAAATAGCAGTATTCACTACTAATGATCAATGCAGAACATAGGACTCACATTGAAACAACTCCACAAACGTTAATAAACAACCCACACTATTCTCCGGCAATTTAATTTAGATGGTTGGGGTAAGAAAGGGGAACTGACCAACCAAGTGATTAGAAATGAAGCATGGTCTAATTCACTGATGGTCTAAATTAGAACTCCAGAGTTAGCATTCTTCCCTGACCATAAGGGAAATGTTCTTAGAATCATATTTCCGTGTAATCACACACTTCCCAAATGAAACCCAGATTGTTTCAAAATGTACAGAGTCTCTGACAAAAGATGCTGCTGAGCAACTATGTTTGTAAAGCCAGCTAGTTATCAGAAAGAGCATTTGATGAACAGGATACTTCCATTTCTTTTAGAGGATGATTATTTTTTTCCCCTTCTCTCTCTCCAACCTATCTGATTGCATCATTCTACCAGTCACCTGGCCAGGGGACAGAGAGCTGTGCACACTCGTGCCGTCATTTTGACACTGCTTCTGAGCTGGAGACACATCATTTCTAGACTCTTCACAAGACAAGCTACATCTGTTTGTCACCCTCATTTTCCTTGAAGAGTAAAATCCTTCTGAAGAGCTAAATGATATAATGAGTGACACTTGGACTGAACATCAATTTATAGGCCACAGAAACATCCTCCTCAGGTGAAATATGATCATTATCGCAAGCCTTGGAAAGGTCTCCACTTCTATTTTCTCTTTCCCAGTGGCTACCCCAAGCCAAAGTGGTTACCTTCTATGGCTTGTATTGAGAAAGCTCCTTTCCCCAACCCACCTAAAATGATGTGAATCATGTAGGAGTACTTTGATTAGAAAATCTTGATTCTTAGATATCTAAAGATCTTAATTTCTGTTGATAAATAATAATAGCTAATGGTTGTGAAATGATATTGCCTGCAAGACTCCATTCTGAGGACATTATGTGGGTTATCTCAATTTGGTTCTTCCAGTAATCCTAATGAAAGTAGCTATGGCCTGAATGTTTGTGTCCCCTCAGTATTCACAGGTTAAAATCCCAGCCCCCAAGATGATGGTATTTGGAGGTGGGGCCTTTGGGAGATGATCAGGTCATGAGGGTGGAGCCCTTATGAATGAGGTTACTGCCCTTCTATTACTAAAAGAGGCCCAAAGGAGCTTGTTTGCCCCTTCCACCATGTGAGGACACAGTGAGAAGGCACCATCGAGGAGAAAGCAGACCTTCTCCAGACACAGAATCTGCCAGCACCTTGATCTTGGACTTCCCAACCTCCATAACTGTGAGAAATAAATATTTGTTGTTTCTAAGTCATCCAGTCTATGGTACTTTGTTATAGCAGCCCAAAAGGACTAAGACAAGGGTGTTCTTTACCTCATTCCTTGTGTCTACCCAGCACCCTACCCACCACCCACTGTCATGACAAGCGGCATGTTGGTATAAAAGTCTAAGGAGATAGATTATGGCCAGCATTGAACACTCAGAATCTGGGAAAAATTTGAGGCCATTCCCTTCAAGGATGAGCTGCCTTTTCCAAACAAAGTTGGGTAAAGCTTGGAGTTGAGTTCAAGAAGTAAAGAAATGGGGCACAGAAGGATGAACTTAGACTTATGAATGTGAATTTTCTCTCTGCTCGGGACAGACCCTCAAGCATGCCAACGTCCCACTCTCATTCGGATTTCTTTTAAACAAAGGGATTCTTTATGGTTTTCATGTACCAAGGGCATATCTATAAATGAGAACAAAAGTTATGGAGGATCGTGTTCTATTGTCTCATGCCATTGTTCGTCTCTCTTCCCATCACCGTGTATCTTCGCCCAGCTGTGAAAAGTCAGCCCCAGATAGTTACAACCGAGGTAGCCTGGTCCTCACCATAACCAGTGCTCAGTGTTCAATGAACGACTGTTTGAAGAAAGCCACAGCATGAGACTGTTACCCTACACAGGTGCTAAGAGGTTTCACCTTCTCCATACTTCTGGTCCTGAACCCTAGCAAAATGCTGTGCATATTTTGTAACTCGAAAGTGAAAAATGTTAATTCATCAATGTACAGGTATTGATCATTTGATTCAGTTTAAAGAAAATCATAACTGCTTTTTTATGGGCAGTTTGTGGCTCTGAATTTAAAATGCCCCAAAAGACTTTGAAATCTTTTTTTTTTTCCTAGATTAAACAGTTACAAAATTAGCATCTTTTTTATTTCCTCACATCAGGCCAGCAATACTTCCTTTTGGTTTGTTTGTTTGTTTGAACAGTTTTATTCGATATCAGTTACATGTAACTGAAAATAAAGAGAAACAACCTTTAAAAGCTGAAAGACATCAATGGTTCAGGGTTTCTAAATGTGAAGAGGTTTGCATCTTGGACATAATGAATTTTTTTCTTTTGGTTTGCTCCATATTTTATGTGAAAGAAGTACAAAGGAATTAAAATATAAAAATTATCTTTCCATCCCAAAGTGGAAGCCAGCTCAGCAGTGCAGCTGTTGTGTGGCAAGGCCTCTGTTCTGGGCTTGCCTGACCTCAGACTTCTGCCTCCGCTCTGTCTCTTGGAAACGCCATCTCCTTGCAGGTGGGTCATTTTCCTTTGAAGATTGATGCTTGGAGGAGCAATCTGGAAGGCCTCCTGCTATCTGCTGTTCTCCCTGCACAAGACAAGACCACCCAGAGGTTTTCCTGGAGAAACATTAACAGTACATCAACCATTGGGCTTGTAGAAACCAGCCCAGAGAGCACAATGAAGCTAACAACTCACCCAGGCTAGGACAGAGAAGAGGATTCACTGGAACAGAATAAACCAAATAAGACACACTTCTTATCACTCTGGTTCCTTCCCCAATACTCAGCTCCACAACTGGGTGGACTTTTAACAATTTATATCAATAAATCATTTCTCTTATAAATGTTATTTATTACCCTAATTCTCAGTACAAAGGTTTTTGTTTTTTTTTTAACAAAGGTTTTGATGCCAACTACAACATAATAATTTCCTACCAGCCTTTCACCATATAATGAACAATCATTTTCTCCATTTCCCCAAAGGGAATTCCCTTAAGACAGCTGATGCTCATCTCCCTAAAGAGACACTTCGCTAGAGTGTGAATTGTTCAGAACAGGCTTTTCTGCACCCTGGTCTACCCATCTTATCTCTCACTGTCCTTGCTCCTCCGTAAGATTCCTCTTTTCCTTCGCCTAATTCCTTGTCTGATCAATCAAGGAAATTCCAAATTGGCAATCCAGATATTTCTTTAGCAAGCAGGGTTGTGTCTCTCCTTAGTTTCCTTTCTGGGGATTTGTCCCTGCAACACAGCAGGTATGTGTTTCACTGGAAGGAAAGACTTCTTAATTTTGTGCTGAGGTTGTTTCTGTGAGTTTCTGAAGGGTGGGAAGACGATGGCATGTTCTTTCCAGGCCTACATCCTACCTGGCTGCAATAACGCACTTGGTGGAGAGTTCACCCCAGCTGGCAGTCTTCCTCAGTCAAGTGTGTACACTCAAGTTTCCTAAGTGACTCTGAGGGCCACCTCTCTGCTCTCCTTAGCTACTAGACTACTACATAGCACTGCACTGTTCTCTGGTCAAACCAAGCCTTTTATAGAATCAGACACAGGGTTCAACAGAGGTTTGCCTCTTACCCGTGAGTACACAAGCTGTGTCAATGTTATTGTGGGTGAGAAGAACATCAAAGGTGAGCAGACTCTGTAGCTGTGAAAAAAAAAAAAAAAAGTGCTACTCCAGATACGTGACATAATTTGTAGCAAACTCAAATTAGAACTTCTTTGAGAAGGTGAATTTTGAGTTGAGTTCTAATAGGTAAGAACAAATCTGCCATGGTAGAGTTGAGCTAAAAACCATGCAGGTAGAGGAACAGTCAGTGAGAAGTCCACGCAGTGGTAAAATGATTCATCTTGATTTAAAAATGAAAAAAGAGGCCAATGTGCTATGAATGATAGGAAATAAGGTAGGAAATGAGACTGGACATAATAAATACTTTTGGACAGTAGTAGGAGGGGACCTGGCTAGGAGCCTAAGCCCCACCCCCCACACATACACAGACATGTATCTGTAAAATGAAAACCATAATCCTTATATTATTAACATAATAATATTATAGGTCATGATGTCCCAGCTTTACAATCGATTTTACTAAATTCCAAGATACCCCTAAAAGATGAGGATTATTATTTCCTTTTTTTATTTATTTTTATTTTTTTATTCCCTTTTTTTAAATTAGGAGAGTAACCTAAACATAAAAGTTAAATATTTTCCCCAAGATCATGCAACTACCAAGTGGCAGAGCCAAATATCAAACCCCCATCTTCCTCTGCCCTGTATGTCTGTAAAAATTAATAGAAAAAAATCAAACAGTTTCTTTCTAGGACATAGTTTCCTTGTTATTTTAGTAGATCTAATGGCTGCACTTTATAAAAAAAATTAAGTAGCATAACCGACTATGCATTTGTAAGAAGATTCATAGGTACACCAAGCAATCATGCATGTAGCAGTAACGACAATAATGCTCTTCATCACAAACACTGTGATATAAAAGTACGTTATTACCCGTAATATCCACTTTCTTCTTTATGGTTGTAGAAGTTGGGCCCCTTCATACAAATGCCTTGAAATGTGAAAAAGTCCACAAGCACACAGAAAATTAGGGACTCATTAAGTCCTTCAATGGTGGCCTTTTAGAAATGTCTAGGACAATAAGAAAAACAACTGCAAAAAGGAAAAATCCCTTCCTGATAATGGTAGCAAGAAATGAAGAGAAAGAAGTCCTATGTGATGTCGTATAAATGTTAAGATAAATCCCGTTAACCTTGCTAAGGAGTGACCGGAAAAGCCATTCTATTCAAAACACTCAGTTAAAGATTGGAATTGGAGTTTCTGCAAGTGAGTGACGGTTTGATTTGGTTGAAGTAGATTCGTATCCCGAAATTAATCTCGAGATATATTCTGGTTTGTGTTAACAGTTGTAAGACTGTGTATCAGCAAAAACCCAGGACTGGGATGCTATTTATTGCTTCCTGGGATGCCCCCTCCCCTCTCCAGTTTTACCGTTTAGAATGAATTGAGGCTGTTCTAAACATCAGCTGCGTCCTATGGACTGAAGTGCCTGAGTCTCAGGGGGCTGATGGGGGAGCCACTCGAATTCCTCTATGTGGTGGTCTCTTCAGGAGGGTGTTGGATTACATAGTCCAGTGGCCACCAGCTCTTCCTTTGGCCTCGGCAAACCTTGCGGTGGTGCCTTTTTTTAAGACACAGCAGGCCCCACTAGCGCCTTTTTGGCTGCTGGGGCCAAATCCCAGGAGTCAGGGGGTGTGGGGCCCAAATTGATAACTGTGTCCATTGACTTTCTATTCCCAATTCCACCTCTTTCATTATGTCGGGGAGCTTTGTCCCACAGAAGGGGGATTATGCAGTGGATTGCAGAGGAGATGGGACTTCAGCAAGATAGAGCACACAAAAAAGTGTGACAAATTGCAATGACAGGGCTGCGATGGTCACTTGTGATGGAGTGAAATTAAATCCCCCACCAAACAATACTGCTTTATTCTATATCTATGGGGACCCTTGTTGGGCCTAGATTGAGAGAGAAAGTCAGAAGAAGAGAGTAAGAAAGATGCACTCACACAGTCAAAAGGATAGTTTTTTCCACATTCATCGGATTTACTTTCCTCAACCAAATGGCGACATAACACATATCTAGATAGGTAGTAAATGTATTGGCATCCGTGAGCAGTTACGTAAGCATGTATAAGATGCAAAACCAAATCCTTTCTCACATTCGATGTCTTGATCTGTACAATTCTAAGGGATTGTATTAGCATCCTGGTTAAAAGGAATAATTTGCATGAGCACTATAGGTCCTTATTTTTCTAGATACGTTATGGCCTTATTCACCCAGCACCATTTTTCCATTTTATGACTTATTCCAGCACCCTAAGGAGAATTGCTAATTTGTGTTTCCACCAACCACAGATGCCTGGCAATATGGATTTCGACGTCCAGGCCTCCCTGAATTCAGAGCAGAGAGAAATTACTGGGCACTTTGTCATGAATCCCAACTTTTGATATCCCTAAATTAACAGCCTCAGCTCTCCTCACAAAAACAGTAGAGCTGCCCCCCTGGTGTCTTGGCAGAGAGGCTTCTGGTGAGTCTCTCCACCTTAAGAGAAACCTCTTGAAAAGTGCTGGTGTCAGAAAGAGGATGAAGTTAACGTAATTCAAGTGAATGTTGGCCATGTTTCTCATTTGTAATGCATTTTCTATTGTGGTAAAATTCATATAACATAAAATTCACCATTTTAACCATTTTAAAGTATACAATTCAGTGGCTCTTCTAGTTCACAATATTGTATGATCATCACTATATAATTTCAGAATATTTTTATCACCTCAAAATAAACTCTGTGCCCATTAAGCAATCATTCCCCATTTTTCCCCTTCCCCCAGCCCCTGGCAACCACTAATCTACTGTCTCCATGGGGATATCTGTTCTGAACATTTCACATAGCAGGAATTTTTCAATATGTCTCCTTTTGTGTCTGGCTTCTTTCACTTAGCATAATGTTTGCAAGGTTCATCTATGTAGAAGTGTATATTGGTACTCCATTTCTTTATATGGGTAAGTAATAATCCTTTGAATGGATATACCACATTTTGTTTATCTGTTCATCAGTTCATGGTCATTTGGGTTGTTTTCACTTGTTTGGCTATAATGCTATTATGAGCATTTGTGTACTTTTTTTTTTGAAATGTGTTTTCAATTTGGGCGAAGGAATAGATACCTAGGAGTTGAAATCCTGGTTTATACAGTAATTCTATGTTTAGCTTTTGGAGGAACCACCAAACTGCTTTCCACAATGGCTGTACCATTTTACATTCCCACCAACAAAGTACGATATTTCCAATTTCTCCGCACACTTGTCAACACTTGTTATTTCCCATTTTTTTATAGCCACACTAGTGGATATGAAATGCTATTTCACGGTGGTTATGATTTTCATTTTCCTAATGAATAACAATGTTGAGCATCTTGTGTGCTTATCGGCCATTTGAATATATATGTACATATGTGTTCTAACATGTATACATACATATACATGTATATATAGGAGAAATGTATACTCAAGTCCTTTGTCCATTTTTTTCAAAAAATGTGTTGTCTTTCTGTGTAAAGTTAATTCAATTTGATAGAATGGTGACAGATACTTCAGAGGCCAGCACTGTAGGACAGAAGTAGCAGAAAGAAGAAATGAGATTATTTTCATCATGAACCATGGCATGTGACAAACCCAGGTTGAATCCATTCTCTGTCATTCAGGAGCTGCATGAGGTTAGGCAAGTTCCTAACACCACCAAATCAGTGCCATTGTCAGTAGAATAGCAATAAGAAGACTGATCTTACAGGGTTGAAATGAAGATTAAATGAGATAATGAACATAAAGCTACTGGTGCAGGGCCTGGCATATAGCCAGCCGTTAATTGCAAGCAGGCATAGGACTTGAATATTCAGCTTGCCATGATGCCTGGCACGAGGGAAAGAGACAGAACCTGCGCATTCAGTGCTAAGGGTGCAGCAACCCAGGACCAAACACATTCTTGACTGAGTGGCTGTTTCTGCTCACCTCTCCAGTGGAGGAACCTAGAGTATCAACCTACTGGCCCATGTCACCAGGTCGTAGCACAGCAAGAGCTGACTCAAATAAAACTAAACTTGCAGCAGGGCTTTGGAGAAGCATTTCAATCAAAATTTTATAGGCTTTAGCTATTAAGTAATTCAAGCAGTGAGTTGATAAATACATACTTAGCATGCGCTCTCCATCCAAGGGCATGTAGAAAAAGAAAATATAGTGCCTGCCCTAAAGGAAAAATCGGATGAGACAAGAAATGGAAAGATGAGATATGAATACCCTTGCCCCAGAGGTACAGGCCCAGTAATAAGCTGTGTTTAAATGGTCATTAATAGAGGACTCTTCAAGTAGAGAAATTCTACATCGACAATATCAACCCATTTAACTAAATATGTTAAACAAACAAACAGTTGCAGAAAACAATCTTTTGATGATTTTTCTTAATGAAAAATTTTGCTTTGGATCTGTGATTTAGAAAACATATGTTGTTTTAACTCCATTGATATATCATAGGAGAAGTATCAAGACACGATAATTGCTTTTCTGTTGAGTTTGATTTCTTCTCTTCTCTTTAGTTCAGTAATGTAAAGTAAATAATCAAGAAAAAATGTAAATTCCCAATTCAGAAACTGTATCAACCACCATTTAATTTATTTAGAGGAATAGATCAGTCCAAGGAACATAGAAAATTCTAGGCTGGGCATGGTGGCTCATGTCTGTAATCCTAGTACTCCGGGAGGCCAAGGCAGGAGGATTGCTTGAGCTCAGGAGTTCAAGACCAGCCTGAGCAAGAGTGAGACCCATCTCTACTAAAAATAGAAAAATTAGCCTGGTGTGGTGTTGCATACCTGTAGTCCCAGCTACTCCGGAGGCTGAGGCAGGAGGATCGCTTGAGCCCAGGAGTTTGAGGTTGCTGTGAGCTAGGCTCACACTGTGGCACTGTAGCCCAGGTGACAGAGCAAGACTGTCTCCGCGCCCCCAAAAAATAGAAAAGAAAAAGAAAATTCTGGGTTAGAGTTGATTTGCTAACGCATGGCTTGTATTCAATAAAGGTTTAAAGTATTTTTTGTTTGGATTTAGTCTGTTCTTTTAGATCTACAGTTCAAGTTCGGTAAAACATGACATACAATTGTGGTGAGTGATTGCTCCAGAGACTTAAATGCTAGGAAAAAAAGCATGTTGGGGTTTTTTTTTGTATTTTTAGTCTAGTCAGCATTTGTCATTAGGGTATCTGTATCTAGAAAATATCTGGGCCTCCTGTTTCTGCCATCCCTTCTTCAACATATACACAGAGAAAGTTGAAAGGGAATTCGAGTTGTTTGTTTAAACAGCCGGGTAGCCAGGTATAGTACTGCGTCATTGTATCATAAAGTGGATTATGTCTGTCTACTGAGGTTCACCTTCCCAGTTTTTATGGATAGTGTCACTATTATTATAACATTTTTGGTTTATTTGAATGCAAGAGTGGCTCAAGCTGAGACAATTTTTATATACCAATTCTTTGACTGTTTCCCTTCTCCCCTGACTCCTCCTCCCTCCCCACACACACCCTGGCTTCAGTTGCCATGGCCAGACTTTAAAAACATTTCAGACTTAAAAGGTTAAGATCTAAGGGCTGCTGATTTTATCTGGGCTTTTAACTAACACAGGCAGGTGGATTAGAGATATGTGTACAATCCCCACTCTAGACACTTGGGTAAATATGCACATGTGCTGGGGCAGCCGAGGAAGCAATCTGATGTTATTGTCTATTAATTCCAAAGTGGAGATTAAAGAAATCAGTAGTGTAAATATCAAAAAGGATTTCCACTTACATATAAGAACATTACTCAAGCAGACTGGTTGTTCCAAATTATATGAAGGCTTTTTGCTTTAAAGAAAAGTGTGAATTTGTTTTACTTGAAATTTGCATATTTTTTGTCTCTCTTTGTCTGCAAGGAGAGTGCTAACCCAACCAAGAACTCTGTGCACATGGTAGTAATTTGTGCTGCTTAGAGTTTCCATGTAGTTTTACCACAATAACAGATATTTTTTTGCCAGAGCTGTAATGTAGAGTTAAATTTTATTTTTTGGTCTCTCTTTATGTAACATTTCCTAGAAATGTCAAACTAGGGGTGAGGGAAGCTGCTTATCGAGTTCAGAGCATTTCTAACTTTAGACAGTGTAAAATCCCATGTAGTTCAGCAGACTTTTCCTCTAAGTTTCAGGATCCAAGCTGAAGTTAAGCCACTCCGTGCCACCACAAATGAATACCATCTGATGGCTGGAGAAGTTAAAAATCCAGTGATTTTCCACCCCGCTGCAAGAGGGCTGGAATAGACGTTCTAAAGCTGTGCTTCAGGGGGGGAAATGTCAATTAAAATGCAGGTGCCCCAATTTCAACAAAAGTCATCACGAATCACCATTAGCTTTTATTATACTATACGTCCATTTAAAACACACACGTGGGCTCGCAGGGCTTTTTAATCAGCTTAGCAGTACAGCGAACAATGTTGGAAAAGAGTTTTGGAATTCTCAGGAATTGTGATGAAAGGTAAATTTTCCACCCCGTCTTTCAAGACATCAATCACAGATCTCAGGCTATCTTTAGATGATGTACCTGTGCACTTAGCATAGATTCTAAATGGAACCCACGACTACTCCATAGCTCTCTTCTGAGTGATTACGCCAAAACGAAGACAAAGAAAAGGAACTATGTGACATCTTCAAAAAGGCTATGAGCTACAATACAGAACATCACTGTATGATACCCAACAAGCCAGCCAGTTGTAACCAGGTACCTGGCCAATCCAGTCCTATTTTGCCTTGAGTTAGAGCAAATGTCAGCAGCCATTCAAAAGAGTAGCACGGAGTAGAGTCCCTGACCCGTATTCATCTAAAGCGCAAGAATTGGGAATAAGGAAGGGAGGGCAGCCAGTGCCCTCCAGAAGAGGCAAGAGCCTTTGAGAATTCTTCCCCTGTCAAAAACACGACATCATCTCTTCCACCAGTTAGAGTTCAGTATGTATAAACATGGTGACCGGTTCCCACTTTAATCAACATGTGTTCCCTTTCGCCCTAAGACTAGCCAATCTTTTCTTCACGTTTTGGCATGGACAACTTTAACACAATTAGCATGTACTTTTCGACAGAATAGCCAGCTGGGATTAACTGCACTGGAGAAGAGAAAGTTTTGATTAGGCGTTGGTGGGGAAGAGGAAATGTTTTTGAGGCGAGAGTACTTCAGGAAAGAGGAGGCGGGCTTGGGTAGGAAGGCAGAACAGGGAGCTTTGCAGGCCTCACAGCACTGAGAGGGCAGGAGGGGAGAAATGCATGGGCAAAACAGGAGCCAGGAAAACACCCAGGACTAATGATTGAATTTGAAAAAAATATTAAAAACCCAAGCAGCATATTAATATTTTAATTGCCAAGTATTCACATAGAATTTAGCACAATCCACCACTGGACTACATAAGAGGTTGACAAATTTCCAACCCTGGCATGCAGAGACACTCAGCTCTGATCCTCTTGGCATCAGGGATGGGATGGGCCGCTGGAACTAGGCAGAGGGTTGATTCTGGAAAAGAGGGAAGGGCAGGTGGAATCTCAAAAAGATTCCTCTGAAAACATGGCCATGTGTCATCTTTGGCAAGCTTGACGTGAACGTGGCAAGTCAGTGTTGAATCCTGGGGAAATGCCAAAGAAGTAAAATTCCCAGGTCTACCATTTGTTTTCACCTAGCAAGATGAGTCTTATTTCACCTTTACAAAATTAATAAGGAAAAAAAAAATCAATGAAAAAATACAGTTGAAAAAATGTGGGGTTTAATATCATATCCTAAAGAATACAATATTATTTATATCTTGTTCAGTGTATGTTTTCAATTTAAACCAGAAAATAAATGTACAGATATGGCTTTTGTACCAAAACATTTTTAATTATTTGAAAAAATGAAATACATTAGGTGACTTCCGGTTTTTGTTGTTGTTGTTGTTTTCTGTTTTGTTTTTTTGCCACAGCTTTCAGAAAGCTGTGTTTGGGAGTCCAATTGAGATATTATATTTTTAACATTCAACTTTAGGGCACCGACACAATCTGGAATACAAAATAATGTAATTTCAATAACATTACCAACATTTCTGTTGGTAATTTCCCTGATCTTCTGACACTGGAAGAAACATCAAAGAACAAAAATAACATTGTAGAACTCTCAGGGTGTTTTTTGGGTAAGTGTCTACGGAGGACAAAGAAAGGCAAAATCAGTCTTTGTGACAAATGATTAATAGTTCAAAGTCCTGATGGCGTTTCTATGAAGAACAGACACAAGAGGAACAGTATGAAATAAAACAGATCGCTTCAATTAGCTTGTCCACACCCTCTTTGGGGATCTGAAGGAGTATGTTCTCAAGGTGAAGGACCAGTTTAAGCCCCGGCTTTCACTGCACCCCTAAACACTTGAGTGTCTCTGGTTTTCAGAATCAGAGCACCTGGATTCTGTCTGGTAGTCGCATCTCTCTCTGGACAGAAAGCAAAGACCTTGTTATAAGAAGAAAGGTGTCTGTGGGCAATGCCGTGGAGTACAGCCGAAAGATCACCCCTTTCTGGTCATGTGACCCTTGGACAAGTCATTTAACCTTACTCAGCCTCAGCTCCCGCATCTGTAAAATGGAAATTATATCTTGTTTGGGGATGAGGTTCACATAGGAAATACATTGAAACCTGCAAGGTATTACCCGCATGGAAGGATCTGTTATTATTCCAGTTTTCTTTCTTTGCTCTGTTGAGTTCCCATGTGGCCACACCTAAACAAAAAACCTAGACATATGTTTTGTCTATCACCAAGGCACACTTGTGGATTCAATTTCATTGTCTTCCATGTTGAATTCTCCCCCCGCCCCACCAAACTGGTCTACTTTTCAGTTGTAACTCTCATGACCAAGCCGGTTTTAAGGAATTCAGTGAACTAAAAGAAAACAACTTAAAAAAAAAATTAAAAACTGCATGGATCAGCACAAACCTCAAAAAACAAAGCACAACAAAAAGTCACCAGCTTTCCGCCACTAGGCAACCTCTCTGAAACTCAACTCAGATACAATGAAAAGGTAGAACATTCCTGGAAAGCAGGGGTCAAACCCAAATTGCACACCCTTTATGCAAAAACCAAATCCCTCCTAGGATCAGAGTCAGCTTTAAATCACAAACAATAGATGCATAAGGAAGCGGTTCAAAAACAAGGGCTTCAAAAAAGCAAACAAACAAAAAAATCTCTTCCCGGTGCACCTGCTGGAGATGCTGAGCTGCAGACTCTACATTTCAACCCTAACCTATATTTGATACGGTGTTGTTGCAGCTGTGGGACCAGGGTGGTTTATTTAAGTGGCTCCAAATGCCTGTCAGTGTGGCAACCAGCTGAATACATAAAACAGGCTCTCCAAACCCTTTATGGCCCAGGGTCAGAGTAAATGGAATAATAAAATCCAAATGCTTTTGTCTCATTTTCCGTCACCCAACCCTTCCGCATAAATCTGCAGCTTCGCAGTGACCTTCGCATTCATTGCGGGATGAGGCCGCGGGTTAGAGATATATTTGGTCTGCATCTTGGGTCTTTAAAAGCTTTTTCCAATTAATTTTAACTGGCTTCCATAAGGATCAAGTACAGCTTCCTCCCCTCCTTCCATCCCTCACTCCCACCTCTTTAACCAGCCAAGTGACAGAATGCTCTAGAGTAATACAACAGGTATCAACCCCATTATGCCCCGGATCACCAAAGACAAAACATGATTCCAAGTCCCAGAACATCTGAAAGAAGGAACATATCTTTATTTCCAATCCAAGGATCCAGGCTTGGGTTTTATTTGGTGGCCTCACCTCTAGCTGCTTTGTATCTGTGCAAGGTGGGAAAAATATTGTGAAGTACTTCTGAGAACACCCTTAGCTGGAACTCTGGAAATCAGGGGATTTGCCCTTGGAGTCTGCTGAAGAAACCTCCCGTCTCATTATTCATGTGGACATTTTGGGGGCCTGCCTGATAGACTTGCTGTTAGGGTGCTTCAGAAGACTAAGAGAGGACAAGAGAGAAGAGCAGGGCACGCACTGTCACAAGCAGAGAGAGATGGAAGATGGAGGTACTGAAAAACTATGACCCGAAACCTCTTTCTGCCACCGACCTTTGCTGCCCGCTAAACTGAAGGAAGAAACAAATAGCACCAGAATGATACAATAGAGGGCACATTTATTCACCAGAGAAGTTCAGTTTAAAGCTGTGTATTTACTTATTGTGCCATTGTTGCAGTGCCGACTATGGTGAGGGATATAGACCTCGATAAGACACGATTCCAGATCCCCAAGTGTTCACCATCTTCTGGGGAAGATGATGGTCAAAGAGCTTGACTAGAAAACAGACATGGTTAATTCTGAAAACTATTACAATAAGAACAATGAGTGGGGAGTGCTTTGAATAAGAACTTTGAATCTTTTCCTCCCCTCAGGAACTTAGGTTCCCTAATCACTCCCGACCCCATCACCTTAGACATTTTCCTCTTGCATTTTGTCTTTCTTTGGCCTCTTTTCTTTGTTATTTCCAAAATTGTATTCCTCTTTCCTGTATTTTTCTCTGCCTTTTCACAGTTTATGTCTCTGGAAAATACAAACGAATTTGTAAGGAAAGAAAACCTCAACATTAAATTTGAAAATGTATTTATCTAAAATTTTACTGTCTTTCATAAACCTATGAAATGTTTTAGCAGGAAACAGCCCTGGATTTCGTTTGATTTTTGACCTCCTTCATCTTGCAGGAATCAAGGAAGCCTGAGGAAACCAAGGTCCTGAATAAGGAATACATCGTCCAAATCCATAAAGCCAGTTATTGGAAGGTCTGGGTAATCATATTCCACAGCCACTGTATGTTCTGCTCTTATGCTAAGGACCTTTTGACTGATTCTGTTAACTACCAGCTTTTCTCTTCAAGAATTCTTCTGCCAGTGCCCTGAGCCTGGGTCATCCCATTTCATCAATTCTCATTCTACACCTTCCTAACCTGGACTCAGTGAAACTTACAAAGCATATACTTGAAGCTGGCATTTCCATTACTACAATGGCCGATGACATAAATAAAGAAACTTGGCTCGAGTCTAAGACAAGTAGTCCCAGACCTAAAGTCAACATCATCCTCATTATCTAAGTTTGGCCTACATAAGAAGCTAGAGTGGTGGAATTGAAGGTATAAAGTACGTATGCCAGAGGAAAAATTTTAACATACATTTTTTAAAGTTGATTAAAAGGCTTAGCCTTATGTAAATCAACCCTGGAATTGTTTAATAAGGACATCTTTGAAGGGAACCTTAATAGTTGCAATGAAATCAGAGGATGCAGGGTATGATACATGATGGAAAGTGATAGACCAAAGTGTATCCAGTGTGTTTTGCTACTTTCTAAGGAATTCACTCACAAAAGAATAAAATAATGGAACTTTGACCCTGGAACATCATCATATCTACCCACTGAATCTTCTTCATTCAGGTTTGGCATGGACAATCTCATTGGAAAGGGGCTTAGAAGTTTTTTTTTCTGGGTAGTCATCAGATTTCTTTAATTTGTTTTTGTTACCTTTTAAAAAATAAATTTTAATTTTTTTTCTGGTTTTAACAGCTTGCTTCATGGAAAAGTCTTTATTATATTGTCCAAAATACACTTCTGAAGGGCTTTAAGACTAGCTATGTGGTATCATGGAAAGAGTATGAAGTTTCAATAAATATTTCTATAGGCCCAAAATCCACCTGAGGAACCCTGAACAGATGGACTTAAACTCTCTGACCCTCAGTTTCTTCATCTGTAAAATGTGGACAATAAAACAGATCTTACAAGGTTGTCATAAAGATTGAGATAGCATGAGCTACGGATAGATAGTGTAACTGATGTATACAGAGTAGAAAGTATACCCCCTCACACACACACACACACACACACACACACACACACACACACACACATTCACTAACATGTGGTTCTACTCTTGTCCTTGGAATGATGCCCTGTTGTTTCTCACCTGACACCCAACTAACTACTGGCAGGCATGGGCTATTTTGCCAGGTTATACGCTCCTGGTTACTTTGACCATATCTCATAGTCACTCAATACTCCAGTTCCCCTCTTGGTATCCTCCATTTTCCCATTTCCTTCTCAAGAATGCACACATAATTTTAAAGCTGTGGGTTAACTAACATGGAGAAAATGATTACTTAGTGCTACTTATTGAGACCCTCTCATTAACTCAGCCTAAGATACATCAAAATCTGGCAGCTTACCCTAGTCAGGAAGAGCAAGGTTAGTTTGCAACTTGGGGCAGTCAAAGGAAAGTCAACGTGATGCCCTGCTTGGTCACTGCCTGGCTTGGCCACAGTTGACTGCCCACTGTCTACCTTACGTAATTATAATCACGAGGCCTGCCATTTCTGAATTCGAAATGATCATACTCCTGTGGTCCCTACCTACTCACTCTTGAACATATATCAGTTGTTTAAAATGACTAGGTCTAGTCTCCAAATTCCTTTTGTACATATAACAGTATTTTTCAGATGAGTTTTTAATAAATGAAGTGAAAAGAATCTATAACAGATGAGTCAAGTTTCTCCTTAATCAAATATAGATTTTGGAAATAAGGAACAAAGTGTTTTGTCCAAAACTTGAAGCTTTATTTGACTAATTTTCAGCCTAGAAATAATTAACCCTTCTTCGTGAATAGAGATGATTGTATAATATGTCAATCAATACCAGCAGAGAGTCTATGAAAGTATAGGTCCCTTTTGGGATATATCTCTAAATGCGTTCACTGACTGCTTATATTCCAATCTACTGGCACAAGCATTCACAAAGTTAAAACTATTTAAAGAAGGAGTTCACTTCCTTGGAGAGCCTGGATGACCCAATGTGAAATCAAAATGGTCACATAATCTAAATCAAGCTAAGAATTAGTTATGGTAACCACGTCCACTCTCCTCATGTCTCCAGTTTTGGAGCCACCACACATAACGCAAATAGCTTAAGAATATACGCCAGATCTCTTGCGTCAACTTCAGATCAGAACTAAAACAGAAGCATTCCAACAGCAAGAACTTTCTTGATCAAAGGTCATGCATCATTTTCACTGCTAATTTTGGTGGCAGTGAACTTGAATTTCATCACCTTCTAATCTTCCTTCTATGATTTCCTGTGCTGGTCAAGATGCTCCTACTCTTGGCCACCAGTGCACCTTCCACTATGACCACATACATAATCCCATTGCTTGTTTACTTCTCTTGTATACCAGACTGAGAGCTCTGGAAGAACTGAGGCCATTGCAGATTCGTTGTTGCCTTCCCCCAGGATGGAAAACATAGCAGGCATCTAGCAAATGTTGAATCAAATTTCTTTTAAAGCTAATGGATGTTCTTGAGAACAGAGCTAAGAGGGAAAACAGAAAGTCCATCCATTTCTCATCCTTGGAATGTAGCTCTAAAAGTTAAATGCGTTCTTTGTGCACCTAGCAGTGCAGGTCATTACACAGGGGCTCAATAACTATCAACTAGGTTTTGGGGATTAAAAAAAAAAAAGTGCAGGTGAAATGAAGTGCAGGAAGGCAGGCTAAGAGGAATGCTATGTAACACCTTGCTGAAGAACGGTTGACAGCTGGGATGTAATGTCAGGGAGACGATCAACCCAACATGTGATTATCAGACAATGGGTGGATCTGTTTCAGTAAAGTCGTTTGCAGCCAGGACCCAAAGAGGCAGGCCTGAAAATTAAACCTGGGGGAATTAAAAAAAAAAAAAAAAAAAAAACACACACACACACAGACAGATGAAGCAAAGCAGGTAAGAAGTTTGGATGCGAGCAGTCATGATTCCAACCCACATTACATGCAACCTTGTGCTTAAACTCTCCAATTCACTGTTCTTATTTGTTTGTTTTTTCATCTATGAACTGGTAACAGTAAGATGTATCTTGCAAGGCCTTTGTAAGAAAGAATGAGTTAAGGTGGGCAATGAGTTTTCCAGGAAAAAGGGCTTTAGTATCATTACTGTTTTTAAGGGAAGATTGGATAATATATGCACACAGGTAAGACATGAGCAATCAAAACCTGTATGACAAAGCCAGACAAAATGCCATCTACAGACAATTGAAAATGAGCTTGTGGAGATGAAGATTTTGGTAAAGCCCTCAGAATGAAGCAGATATTCCTTCTTGTGAAATCACAATATTTTTCAAAGAAACCAACTGTAATGTTAAATGTTAAAGTCTTGGTCTCAGGTCAAGAAAATACTGTTGGATCTTGAGAAACTCATCAAAAAAAACCCAAATTAAAAAAAAAATGGAATATTTTCACTAACATCTGAATTACTGACATCTGAATAATAAAATACCTGAGCTACTATAATCATTGAACCTAAGATAACTTAAATTTTAAGATATGCTATTATTTAACATAATACAAAGTAAAAAGACACTATTATTTTATAGGCTTAAAAATGCTGCCAATTAAATTATATATGCTATCAGTAAAACACATCTTTTTTAGAGATATTAAAATATGAAGAAAATGTGCAATGAAATACAAAATTTAGGAATGAGAAGTTAAGAAAGAAAATGTGAAACATTTCATAACTAGAATAGTTTTGAGGTCAACTTTGACGTGTGCGTGTGTGTGTGTGCGTGCGTGCATTTCTGGGGCTTTTTAACACAGTCAGCAACTCTTCAGCAGTATCTGAGCTAGTTGGTAATCATCACTTTTCTTCACAGTGAACATATAAATTTAGAGTTCTTTGTAAGGTTCCTGCCTTGCCTTCTGAAAGTAAAAATTCCTATCATGCCCAGTGAGCTAAAAGAGCCTTAGTATACTTTTATAATACCAGGTAGAACACAATCTTGACACACCAATTCTGAGGTTACCTTTAGAGTTGTGACCTTTATATTAACACTAACAGGTTTAGAGACATGAAACATAAGATTGCTTCTAAATGGATTAATCTGAGAAGAGGTGATGGGATGGGATACTGATATTACTTGGAGCATTTGCACTAAAATTAAAATCTTTAGGTTCCGACACTTAATTTTATGTATGGCACAGCAAAGTTTAGATAGATAATATAATTCTCAAAGTTGACATTTTTTCCAAGGTCTGGTTGTGTATGTGTGTGTACATGTGTGTTGTGTACATGTGTATATGTGTGTGTACATGTTTGCAATTACTCCTTTATGCCATCTGCAGTCACAGAGGTTTGTGTATTTCAGACTAGCAAGGTAGAGAGTCATGCCTTGCAGTTTCACAGTGCTCACAGATTGCAAAGCTTTTGCCACCTTTTACTTTTCCTTTGGACAGAAACATTTAGGATAAAGAAAATAAATCTGTCAGCGAATATTTGGTTATGGTTAGCAGTTACATTTTACTGATCATTTATTAATTACATTTGCTTTAATTTAGGGGAACTTAGGATAGAAATAGAGTTTTAAACCACAGAGATAAGAAGATAGTGTGATGTCAAAACTTGTGATATGTGATCGTATGACTGCTTTGTCTTAGAATGACCGGTCTGATCCATGATGGCCTCTGTGAATTTCAATATTTTATATAAGGTGACACATTGAACACTTCTTATGTGTCAAACATTTTACATAAATGATCTCAGATAAGTCCCCCCAATAAATCTGTAAAGTAGGTATTATTAAACCCATTTGTAGAGGAGAAAACTTAAACACACAGAAGTTAAGTAAACTCAGAGAAGTAAGGTAATTTTTCCAAATCTTCACAATTAGGCTGTAGTAAAGCAGGGCCTCAAACTCCACTTCTCAGTGATTTTAAAACCTTTCCTATTTCCATTACCAAACTTCAGTGCTCCCAATAATCCACTGAACTATGAGGTGGACACCCATTTCTCTCTTCATCATGGTCTCTCAAGATTCATCTTCTGCAACAAGCTTAAAAACTTCAACCAAACCTCTGAGCTAGCTCCAAAAAGAAATTATTGGTTTGCCTTCATTCTAGCAATAAATATACTTCAAAAATGATGCACCAAGATGTTGCAAAAGTGAAGAGCTTACTTGACCACCACAAATAGATCTGAAAACGTCACCAACACTATTCCTCACTCAGCCAAGATCAGCCTATACTGTGCAAAAGGCTTGTTAGAGAGTACTTATCACATCAATTGCATGAGAATTCTAAAAACAGCCTAATTCAATTAAAATATTTACATTTTGTAGGTTTGTTTCTTAACAAAATAACAGAATCTTGGCTTTTTTTGTTATTGTTGTAAGGAAGTAGCTTCTAATTCAGAAATGTTGATTTGGCCCAACATTATTGTGAAAAATCAACCGTATATAGAAGCATGAAATAAAGAGGCAGCAAGGATGACTGAGGATGTCAGAAGGCTGTTATATATTCTCACCATATGATCCAGCAATTGCTCTCCTTGGTATTTACCCAAATGAATTGAAAACTTACGTCCACACAAAAACTTACACGCAGATGTTTTATAGCAGCTTTTTTCACAATTGCCAAAATTTGGAAGCAATTGAGATGTCCTTCGGTAGGTGAATGGACAAATAAACTGTGGTACATCCAGACAATGAAATATTATTCAGCACTAAAAAAAATGAACTATCAAGCCATGAGAGAAGACATGGAGGAAATGTAAGTGCATATTGCTAAGTGAAAGGAGCCAATATGAAAAGGCTACATACTGTATGATTCCAACTATGTTACATTCTAGAAAAGGCAAAACTATGGACACAGAAAAAGACTAGTGGTTTGCCAGAAGTTAGGCATGAGAGAGAGATGAATAGGTGGAGAGTGGAGGATTTTTAGGGCAGTGAAACTATTCTGTATGATACTGCAATGTTGGATAGGTGTCGTTACACCTTTGTCCAAACCCAGTAACCATACAACACCAAGAGTGAACTCTGATGTAAACTATAGACTTTGAGTGATAATATGTCAATGGAGAGTCACCAGTTGTAGCAAATGTACCATTCTGGTGAGGGGTATTGGTAGTGAGGGAGGTTGTATGTGGTAGGGGAATGGGATATAAGGAAACTTTCTGTACTTTCTGCTCAATTTTGCTATGAACCAAAACTGCTCTAAAAAATAAAGTTTACTTATAAAAATTAAATTCAAAACTTCTTTTCCTTATTTCTATAATTAGCCTATGATATTAAAAATAAGAGTGACGGAATTTTTTTAAAAGGCAAAACCCAAAAACTTTGACGATGGGAAAATCTCACATTACCTGATGCCCACTCTGCTTCACGGCATTGCCCCTTGGCACAGAATGGCTTGAAGACCCTTAAACATGATCCCCCAAGTCAGGATTCGGGCTGCCACTCTGTCATGCAAGCCAGCTGTCATGCTTTCTGTCACTATGTCAGAAGTCAGCGAGGAGGAGGCTTTCCAGAAGCTGCCTCTGAAGTATATGGCTGCCTGCATCGAGAGCTGTGGCCCTTTAACATCACGGCAGGAAGCCAAACATCTGGCCAGAGCCCCAACAGAGGGCAGTGAGTACAAGGTAAGGGAGATGAAGGGAGAATGAGGATGGGTCCAAGAGGATAGGAGAAGTTGGGGCAAAGAGGAAAAGGTTTTGCTGAGATTTGGAGTTTTACTTACTACCAGTAGTCAAAATTACTGCACCTCAAACTTCAGCACTCAGAAAGAAAATCTGCTCACCACCTACAGCAAACGGAGGCAGGTTTGGGGATCTCAGGACAAAGGCAAGCAGCAAAGAGCAGCTCTAAAGAGCCTATGTAAGCAGGGTTTGATTGAGAGCCTTTTTCCTCCATCAAATTGAAGTTTTATTAGCCAGCCTCCAGGTGCTTCTCCTTAAGACAGATTAATATCAAGTTCATTGTTCCACTTGAAATTGAGGAATAGGAATAGCAGTGTTAGAGCCAAACACATGTGAGGTGTTCAAGAGTCCCAGTAGGAAATCTCCTCTGCAAATAATTTATGAGTGAGCTCTGTTCTTTTTTATGTCAGTCACCTTTCACACGCCAAATCAGATAGGAGAGGCCAGGACACTCTCTGCCTCCCCAAAATAGTAAACATGAGTTTACTGTCTATGTTGACTGCAAAAGGTCGCCCATTCTACTTGTGCTGAGCTATTCTTGAGAAGATGCTATTTCTCTGAGGAGGAGCATCCGTGTGCCTGGCTGAGGTATATGAACAGAAATAGGGGAGAGATTTCTATGAAAGAGTCCTAAGTAGGAAGTTAATGGCTTCCAAATGATGGGAGGCAGCCAATGACTATGAAATAGACACCAGCCTCACATGTGAACAGGTGGTAGGTATCCAGGAAAATCCCCAAAGACCACTCCTGTTCTCAATTATCAGGGTAAGGTGGTTCTGGGGCTTTTTTCATTGGGACAAATGAAATGAGTATAAATGACCACCATTTTGGCTGCAGTTGCCTCACAAAATGACAGAATGTACGTACATCTACAAAGCTGCCCAGAATACTGAGGAGTGAGGGCACCACTCCTGAGTCAGAATATGGGCATCAGAATGATACACCTACCCTTAAGTTCTTCTTTGGATACAACACAGAGAGCTCTGAGCCTCTCCCAGTGTCATACCTCCCATGTAGAAAGAATCACTGTGGCACAAGTTCTTAGAAATTAGACCTTGGGACAAAATGCCCTGATAGAGACGGGAGGTGCTACTGAGACAACCATCACAGTGTGAATCTGATTTTGCAGCACTCCCGGGTCTCTGTTCTGCACAGAACTTGGAGCATTCCCAGGAAGTGTTAGTGATGGAGTAGGGCATTTTCCATTTGGAGAGGTGATTTTTATTATTATTACAGGCTTTTGTCAGTATTACAGAAATTGGGGGGGCCGGGGGGGAGAAAAAGAAAAGGGACTAATCACCAATGCTATTTACCAAACCACGTTAGTCAAAATACTGCATTTTAAAACCCCTTAAGTTGTTATACATCATCATATAAGTCATCGCCAAGTAGTAATACAAATTCTTGAGAGTTATGTTGACATGGAATTTGTCAGCCCAAGTGCTGGAAAATTTACCTCTGCTCATATATCTGTAGTCATATCCTCCAAAGAAATTAACATATCATAATGCTAATATTTCAAGGTAATGTTTTCTCATGAGGATGCCATATTTTATCCATTAATATCATCTGTGTAAAAACTATTCAATTACAGTATCAAGCTGTATATGATTAATATTGATATCGGCACGGTAACCGTGACTTTGCCAGGCATGAGAGCTTTGCAGTCAACTCCACAGTGAACCTGGGGAAAGAATGAATTCATTTCTGCTAAGTAACTAAAACGTGAGTGAATGTGGGACTCACACACAAAAAAAGGAAGTAACAGACCCACTGAGAGCCAGCTATCTTTACTACGAGTTCCAAGGCTTTGGAATTCTCCTGAGTCACACAGATAGGACTAGGGGTGGGTCTTTGTGAAGACATGGGGGTGGCAAAGGGTGACCATGATTAGTGGGTAGGAGTCCTATAAAAGGGCATGGAGATTAGTAGGCTGCAAGTATTCAAAAGCAAATGATATTCAGGAGGTTTTTCAAGTACCCATTTTTTTTCCTTACTGCTCATTTCCTTCAATTTTGTCATTCCCATTTTCTCAATAATTTTGTGGTCCTTTCATGTCCACTGTCTTCATCATCCCTTCTTTTAAATTGCATCATTTGCCTTGAGCCTTCTGCTTACTTTATACCTCCAAGCTTTCTTTCCTTACTCTAAAAATTACTCCTGAAATCTCACTTCTTCAAAAGGGCTTCCTGACTAGTTCAAAGCCTGCCAGAGATACAGCTTCCTACGTACACTCGGGGATCCTTTTCCAACCCATTACATTCACTTATAAATTTGCTTAACTGTAACTTAAATTCACCGAAGAAGTCTATGTATATATCCATGGAGTCAGAGCCCAGGGCTAAACCAATCAATACGGTTTATCACTGTGAAAGCCAGAAGGCTCCACTCCGCCTTGTGACTACTGACAATACCATTAACAGCAACTAGCCATCTTGCATGCCCATGCCATTGGTCTTAAAACAAATCAAGCTTAAGAATGTGGCCTCCACAGCCCTGGTTTTGAATAAAAAGTTATGAGCTAGTACCCTGCTGCTGGTAAGTCTGAGATGGGATCAGAGAAATCAGAATATGAAGAAACAACCTTCATTAATCTGAATGCTTCATTGAGAGCTGAGGCTATAATCTCAAATAACTTCTGGGTTCAGGTAGTTAACAGGAATACGTGTCCTGAGTCAGTGGGGGACTGTATAGTTTTAAATGTGTAGTTACTTTTTTTTTTGGCCCTGTAGGAATGGCATAGTATTGTGAGATTTTCTGGGGGTAAAAATAGTCTAACTCCGGATTTGTCCGTATAATCTCCCAACTAAATATTGGACATTGGTGTGGCTTAAACAAGCCACATCTGGAGCCTGGATTTGGTCCACAGTGTGCAATCTGTAAAGTTTGCACTTTACTCCCTGTCCCACCACCACCACTTTAAGTGTTGACAAGAGTAAATTGAGGCGAAAGTGGTGGACAGTATATAAAGCAATTTAGGTTAAAATAATCCCTGCCCTGCCCATTTCATCTACATCAGTGTTTCCCAAAGTGTCTTCTAGAAGCACTACTCGCATCAAGGGAATACAGGTGTTGCTTGGGAGAAAAAAAAAAAAGTTTTATTGTTAAATAAGTTTTGAAAATATTGATTATTTAAGAAATCCAGTAAATCCTCTCCCTAAAAATAATAATAAAACTAACAAATGTCAAAAAAGAAATCATTTCAATATTCTGGAAATCAACCAAAGGTATCTAACAAGTTGAGAAGCATTTATGCAAGAACTACTAAAACTCAGGTAAGATTATTGTGTTTTTCATTTGCTTGTTTGTTGTTTGTTTGTTTAGTTTTAGGCTGTTTGGATCTCCTCTACCTCAACTCTGTAGGTTCTGAATTTTACCAAGGTGGGGAAAGGCATCCAAACCAATAGCTTCATTGACAAAGAGGGCTGACTTGAAGTGGAAGATGGAAAAAGCCCACATACAGAGATTTCACTGTCGAACAAAGAGAGGAGACCAGTGCTGCAGGTAGCCTGAAGTTACATTCTGCTTGGGGCAAGCAACAAACTTTTGCCAGAAATTTACCAGGAAGAGCTGAGGATTAAAACAGGAATAGTGAGCCTTTATAAATACCCATGTAACCTTGGCAGTCTGGAAGGCTACATGCCTTTCCAAGGTTGCACACACTCTCAAGAAATAGTAAAGATGGCCCAGCTATCAACACATCTTTGGCTGAATGAGAACCCTTGTGCATGCATAAATAGCACATGGAAAATAAAAATCAAGAAATATTTTTAAGTTGCTTGAGCTTTGAATTTTCTAACCCACATACAGCAAAGAGTCGAAGCCTTACTTGCTCCAAGTGTTTAAAAACAGCCTATGACCACTCACTGGCTGACCCCTGAGATCTGGTGATTCAGATTAACCTCTAAAAAACTAGGATTAAAAATAAAAACAAGAGTTTAAAAAAAATAGAAATTGAGCAGAGACATCAGCAGCTACACACTATGAAGAACATGGAATCCACAGAAATATTCCTGGTAAAAGAATAAACAGCAACAAGTATCCTGTGGTGGAGAGATGCTCAGAATCTGTAGCTGCTAAATATGTTACCCAATAAGTCCAATTTTCTACAAAAATGTATCAGACATCCAACAAAACAATAAATTGTGACCCATATATTGGAAAAAAACAGTCAATATAAATTGTCTCTTAGGAGACCCGAGTGTTAACTATAGCACACAAAGACTTCAAAGTGGTTATTAAAAACATATTCAAATAACCAGAATCATGCTTAAAGAATTAAAGAAAAGTATAACGACAATAACTTCTCAAAGGGAAAATATCAATAATGAGATAAAACTTATAAATAGATAACCAAATGGAAATTATGGAGGTGAAAAGTATAATAACTGAAATGCAAAATTTACTAAAGGAGTACAATAGCAGACTTTATCTGAAAAATAAACAAATTAGTGAAATCAAAGATAGATCAATAGAAATTATCTAATCCAAACAATGAAAAATGAAGAAAAATGAACAAAGTCTTAGAGACCTGTGGGACGCCGTCAAGCATATCAACATATATTTAATGGAAGTCTCAGAATGAGAAAATAGAAAAAAATAGAAAAATCTGTTAGTAAAAATTTCCCAAATTTGGTAAATAGGCAGAGCACAGATGATTTTTAGGGCAGAAAAACTATTCTATGTGATACTATAATGATGGATATATGTCAAATACCATAAAATGTACAATATCAAGACTGAAACCTAACATAAACTATGGAAGTTGTGTGATAATGATGTAGGTTCATCAACTGCAACAAATGTACCACTACGAAGTGTCTGTTGATAGGGAGGCTGTGCATGTATGGGGCAGGGAAAATGTAGGACCTCTCTGTACCTTCTGTTTAACTTTGCTGTGAACCTAACACTCCTCTAAAAATTAAAGTCTATTTAAAAAAAAAAAAAACTTCTCAAACTTGATGAATAGCATTAATATATACACCCAAGTAGCTCAATAAACTCCAGGGAGGATAAGCACAAAGAGATCTATACCTAGACAATTCATAGTCAAACTTTTCATAGACAAAGAAAATCTTGAAAGGAGAAAGAAAAAAATGACTTATTGCACATAAGACACAGCAAACAAAGAGCAAAATGACAGAAGTAAATTCAACCATGTGAACAATTATATTCCTATTAGGTGTAAATGGGTAAAACACTCCAACAATAAGTCAGAGACTGTCACACTGGATTAGCAACAAGATTAAACTCCATGCTGTGTCTAAAAAAGACGTACTTTATGTTCAAAGGCATGAGTAGGTTAAAAGTAAAAGGACAGAAAAAATACCATAAAATTAATAACTGTAAGAGAACTGAAATGGCATTAATAGAAAAATGAAGAACACACATACAAAAGTCACTGGCAAGATTTGGTACAGATTATAACATTGGCTCTAAAGTTGCCTCAGATTTGAGAGCCTGGTTATTCCAAGACAATATGGGTCAGAGATTTCCTCTGGGTCCAGATGATAGGTGATAATCCTATGTTTCTAAATCTTACTTGTGAAAAATAGAGCAGAGTGGATGTGGCTAATGATAGCAGCTATACCACACTTGAGTCAACAAAATATAAGCCCAGGGAATATCAAATAGTGTTGTAAAACCCAAGGGAGCACAGACAGCTTGCCTCTAGAGGAGAGCAAGAATAGACACAATACTTAGAGATGTAACAAGTGACCCAACGGATCTGCTAGTGAAATTGGCCCGCACATACATTTTGAGCAAATGCAACTATGAATCCAGCAGCATTTCGACATAGTCTAATCACTTGCACTTCTGTCTAATTCAGTCACAATGGTCAAATTGGTGATGCTTGTACTGAGTCCAAGTGTCTACAAACTGTAAGAAGAATGGGATGCTTGTCCAAATGAGCATCAGGGGATCCTATCCTAAAGGAAGGAGACACACGTAGGGTGTGGCAAATAAAGTGCTGCGCGAATGGCAGGTGTTATTGTAATTGTCACTCATCTGGACCTCCTCTCTAGCACGGCTCGCCCTGCCACCAGGTGCTGGTGACTGATGAGCAATGAACAGGGATGAAGATGGTGAAGAAAAAAATGTGCGACTCCTTTATAAACTACAGTCACTACCACTATGGCACAACCATCAAATCCCTCTCTTGCCCAAAGCACAGTACTAAGCCCTTCATACTATTCATTTTATGTAATCTACAAAACAATCCTATGGGTATACACTATTCCCATTTTTCTCTTGGAGAAACTGAGGCCGAGAGATGGGCTACTCTGCGTAAGCACCCAGTTCAAACGTGGCTGCGTGCCCTTCCCAAGGATCCAAGTTTGTGCCCTGCAGCAACAGCTGCTCCCAGCATCCCTCCAAACAGGGTGGTTGTCTGACCTTGCTAACATTTCAAAGTCCAAATGTTTGACTTCTATGGAAAAATCTGATGACCCAGCGAAGTTGGCCTGGGTCTCCACATGGCAAGCCCCACTCGAGCTGAGCAATAGCTGTTCCCTCCGGACAGGGCATATGCTTCCTGGTTCTTCACAGTTTCCCTGGTCTGCTGTACTCTTGATTGTTGCCTGGCTGGCCACTGTAGATATTTGAGTTTGAGCACCTGGTTTAAATAGTGCTGACATGATAAAATGAGAAGTGATTTGCTGTGAGACCTCTAGTTCTCTGAAGCAGAGCTTCCCAACCTTGTCACTATTGACATTCTAGGTGACATAATTCATTGCCGTGAGGGGAAACCTGGGTATTGCAGGATGTTTGTCAGTATCTCTGGCCTCTATTAACTAGATACCGGTAGCATAACCCCACCCCCAATTCTGACAACTAGTGATGTCTCCATATATTGTCATTGTCCTCTAGCGGACAAAATCATCCCCAGTTGAGATTCTTGTCCTTGAAATACACTATTTTTGAGGTTCAAAACTCTTAAAAACAGTTAAGCAAATAGAGTCTGTATTTGAGTAAATAGTATTATACCAACGTCAACATCTTGGTTTTGAAAATGTATTATGGATATGCGTAATATTTTACTGGGGAAGGCTGGTACATGGGAATTCTCTGTACTATTTTTGCAATTTATGTGTCTCTAACTATCTTTCAAAGTTATTTAAAAATTAAAGAATGATTGAGCAAGTATTGAATAAATAAATGCATGCTAAAATGTGCACATCTATAAAATGCATATGCATTTTATTTCCTTGAGGGTAGCAAACCTCACAGGTTATATCTGTCTATCCCAGGTGCTTAGTAAGGTGTCTGGTATAGAAAATCATCAGGAAATATTTAAGGTAATTTATGGGGAAATCCAGAAAACTAGAATCACACATAGATACCGACCATTTGGTAATCTCTTGAAAGAGAAGAAGTTACCTTTCTTGATAAGGCAATGAGCAAAAGAAGATGATTGGGAAAATGATAAAATGAACAAGGAAGAAATCTGGATGCACAACTTATTTGATCTATTTAACAGAGGGAAGCACATTTCAAAGTAAAGGAAGAAAGAGAGAAAGAGAGAAAGAAAGAAAAAGAAAGAAAGAAAGAAAAGGAAGATGGAAGAGAGGAAGGAAGGAAAGAAGGAAGGAAGGGGCACACTGAAAAGGAAAGGAAATTATTTTTACAATAATTCTCTTGTAAACGCACTTTGAGCATATTGTAGAAAGTAATTCAACTGAAATTAGATTACGAAGAACACACAGTACACTAAGTGTGACTATATTATGCAAACGGGAAATTAATTAGTCTAGAATACTGCATTTCCGCTAGAGTCTGCAAGCATCTGAGTCTTGGTGACAGTCTTGGATCTTTCCCCGAAGGTCATATGAGTCATGGCAGCATGACATTTCTAGGCTTTGGGCCTACCCACTATACCCATTGCAATTAGTCACTTGATCTTTAGGCAGTGACACCTGGATTCATGAGGGGATTACCTCATCATAGGAGAAAACTGCCCACTTCCAGCTCAGCATTCATTTAATCAGCTAACACAGGCAGTGGCATTTTATTTAGGCCAGAACAAAATGGTAATGGAACATCTCCTTGTGGGTTTTGTGAAATTTTCCCTCCAAAATGAAGAAAATGGTTTTTAATTATATTTTAATGCATTTATCACTCATTAATAATTCTAATAGTCAACAACTAATAGATCCATGGAGTATTCTCATAACTCTAATAGCACTACAAACTTATTTTATTATTTTAATATGATCTCATTGGATTTGATTTCATTGGGCTGGTATAAATAGGCTTGATAGTGATTTCTGCGGTTGTGAAATCATAGGCACATGGCAGCATTTTTTTAAAATGTGTCTGTATTTTAGATTTAAAAAAGGCTGGAAAGATGGTTAAGAAATCCAAGCACTCTAAATACGGAAATCACATCATGAACTTCAGAGTCACAATTAACAAGTTTGACCAGAGCTGGGTGCATTCATAACATATTTCTTTATCTTTATCATGATCCTGTGAGTTCGGAAATATTTTTTCCATTCAACATAGTAGGACATTAAGTTTCAAAGAAGTTAAATGATTTGTATATTGTCACACAGAAGAGACACAAATGGATTGAAATTCAGGTTTGAATTCAAACTTGAAGTCCATGTTCTTTCCGCTTTCCACTACTGCCTACATGGGACCACACACATGACCAGTACTGAAATCAGTGAAAGGAAAGCATGACAAAAGCAAAGAGTTCAAGCGAAGAGACGCTCAGCCCTTAGGACAAGTGCTGCCTGCTCCGGTTCTCAGGGTTACCTTCAGATCCACCAGGAGGTACAGAGGACTCCGGAAGAGACACTTAGTATTACATCTCTGATAGCAACTTGATTTCCATCCCAAGAACCAACCAGGAAATGCCCGCGCAAGCCTCCGCAAGGCCCTCCAACCTCACGCCTGAATTCCTGACACAAAACCACCCCATGCCTGCCGCTCTTGTAAT